>PVIJ01001380.1:0-203169 GCA_004024925.1 Scalopus aquaticus
GGCGTGGGGCGGCGAGAGGGCTCACCAGAGACAGAGTGGGGAGCAGAACAGGCAGATCAGAAATACACTGCTGAGGGGAGCAGCGGGCGAGGCAGGAGAGGTCTGCCCTGTCATGTGGGAATCTCCCTGGCCGGGTGTTGAACTCGTGTCGCCGCTGCCGACAGCTCCACAGAGCAGCATTTAACCACTGTGCCACCAGGGAGGCCCCTGCCATAGTCTTTGATACTGCTTTGGCCATAGTTTTTTTACTTCCTTGCTTCAAGTTGGCAGGAGGATAGGAGGCATTCCAGAATGTGCCACTGGCCCCAGGAGAGGGCTACGTTGTTTACTTTTTCTTGTATTTAAAATGTTCTCCAATACATGCTATTAAAAGAGTAGAAAGACAGAAAGAAGAGAGCCCTCAAAACACGGACTCAGAAATTGTGAATACAAGTTCCAATGGGACCCTAAGATTAGCCATCCCACAAAGAAGGAAGTATAGAGAGAAGTATTCCCATCGCCCCCAAGCAAAGATTGATCCATTTTACAAAAAAACAGCGTTCCTTGTAATTGTTAATATGCACTTTCCCCTAAGAGTCTTTATAAAAAGGGTTTTATGTAAGGTAATGAAAAACAATCTTAGAGAGATGAATTTTTTTCAGGGGACTTTTTTCATGGTGACTTCAACATAGGTCAATGGCATCAGGGTGGAATGAACTTAGTAAAAAAAAAAAAGTGGGGTGAAGCTGGAGAGAGGCAGGCTAGACTGTATACTGGTAGCACTAAGAAGTGATAGAGATGAAGAACTTTCCTACTTTTCAAGCAGCTGGTTGAATCAAATTTACCACCCTGCAGTTTTGCTTGGCCAGAAGGAAGGTGATAATGATGTTATTAAAATTGTGATCTTAGATCAGAAGGAAAAGACTCCATTTCCGGCAAGTAAAAAAAAAATGTAGTCTTTTAATTCACCGTTCCCCTTGTCACCTCCCTTTTCTTTGAACAATTTTTAAGACAGTTTTCTGTGATTCAGGAGCTATTTAAGAAAATCTTTATTGGGGAAGAAATTTGAAATACCCAAAGGCAGTTAACTGCAATGTGTCTGTCTATCTCTCAGCCTTGCAGTTACCAACTCGTGGCTAATGTTATTTCATCTGTATCTCCAGCACCCCTTTCCCCATATTTTGAAGGAAACCCTAGAAGAAAGTTCTCTCATTTGGTATCTTTATCTCTAAAATTGGAGCTCTGTTCTAAAATCTCACCAAGACTCAATGTGTCTTTTGAAAAGATCGAAGACATCTCTAAATTTCTCTGGCACCCCACTGCCATATTTTTATCTCCAAGTGATATTTTTGACACCCTGATGACTATGTTTCCTTTTGATAAAGACCCATGAATGAAGCAGCTCACAAATGAGGAAGGAGATGAGCGAGGACAGCGGGGATTCCCCGCCTAACCGCTGCGCCTCCTTCCTTCGCTCTGCTTAGACCACAACTGGAGGGCATTGGCTGAGATTTGCTTTTAGCTTCTCTCTAGCGCACATAGTCAGCACTGAATGGTTAGCATGACAAAACATCCTTCAGGTCTAAAAAAACTCCCACACGCGAAGCTGTCAGAGAAACCCTTCTGCCTGCTTTCATTCTCATTTCCCACCGAGTCGGTGCAGCTGCCCTGTGCCTGCCCATTCGCCTGTGACCGCCCAGCAATCCTCAGTGCCCTTGGCCTGTCTTCATTTGCATCTCATGCTCTCAGAATGTTCTTAGCTGCCTTGCATTCTCTTGCTCTTCTTGTTTCCCTCCCTCCTTCCCTCCCTGTCTCATTCAGCTTTCCTCTCTGTGTCACGTTCACATCTACACAGCTAAGTCACTTCCCCTCTTTAGCTCCATGCCCCCTGAAATCTGCCATGGCCCCCAGAACCTAAGAGTTCACCCACCTGCATTGGAGCCTCGCTATCTGCCTTCTCCCCGCTGCTTTTCACTCAGGTTTCTTTTAATTTGATTTATGTGTGGAAAAGACAGATTGTTGCTACTGCTGCCGCGGCCACCACCACCATCAATCACTACCATTACTACCACCATCTTTCTCACCACCATCACCACCTAGTGTCTTCTCTTGAACAACTCTTACTCATTATGTTCCCTGAGTCTACAGATTTTGCCTCTTCAGAGTTTAGGCAACTTTTTTTTTTTTTTTTTTTTAAGCCAGATTGCAGTGGTAAGAGGCAGAGGCCTCTTACTTCTTGGGGCCAGTGCTTACTCTGTCTGGGTAAGACCGGGGGTATGACTTTGAAGGGCTTGTAGTGTAATGATAGAGATGGATGAACAGATAGGTTCAATCCATCAGTGGAAGGAGGGAGACATGAAAGCTATGTCCAGAGTACTGTGATCGCACAGTAGAGGGACCTTTATCACATGCTTTTTGTGACTTCCTGCAGAACGTGCGTGAACTGAGTGATGAAGTTGACAGGCAGAGACAGGAGATAACATTCAAGAGAACACAGCAGCAAAGACCTGGAATGTTAAGAGAGCAAAGTGTGCACATGTGCCTGTGTCTGTGTGTGCACGTGCCATGGTTTCCAAACATACTGCAGATACTAGAATAATCTTGCCTTATTATTTTTTTCTCCTTTACTTTCTTCTGTTTTTAAAATTTAATTTATATCCTTTACATTATTATGTACCCCCCCCCCTAGATTTCCCACCACCAATTCACCCATGAACCATCACCATAGTCCCTTGTGCTCTTTTCTCCCCTATTTTGGTCCCTCTTCTTCTCCCTTCCCTGTAGAATGGCTCTTATTTGTGGTTGCCTGCTAGTTTTTGCTTTTGTTTATGTTTTGTTATGTTATGTTTTTAAGCAGAGATGACATGGCATGACACTCTTCTACTAAAAAACATAGATGATTTTTCTTCTTAAATCTGAAATTTAAAAAATCTTAATTATAGTCTTTCAGTATTGGTTCCAACTCATCCTTCCAGCCTTTTCCCTGCTGCCATCCTCTTTTTTCAAAGCAGATAATGTATAATTCTTCGAATATACCAAAATGCCTTCTCCCCATCATTGCTAGCTCATTTTGCTGTTGTCTTCTCAAGTCCTGATTAGCAAAATCCTACCCATGGCTTTTAAAAAGTGTTTTATTATGGAAACACTTCAATCTACAGAGAGAAGACTTAATAGTATAATGATACTCATTTGCCTTCATATCCTTCCAATGAACAAAGAATCACCAAAAACACCACCTTCTCTGTGAAGCTATTTTTCCCTTGCCTGATTAATGAGATGTTTGAGAAATGTAATTTTAACATAAATAATACAGAGTATAAGAACAAAAGATGACATCTCAGGAAATAAGTTGTCCATCCAGGGGGCAGACTATTTAATTCTATTTAAAAAAAAATCTATAAGCACAGACATGAAAGGAAGAAAGAAGCTAGTTTTTATTCAGCATCTAGTATATGCTAAAATTCACATACATTGTGCCAGTAGAGTGTGTCCATTCCCCGAGTCTTACCTCTGGTATGCAGGTGTGGAAACAGAGTTCAGGAAACATTCTCAAAGTCCCAGTATTAATAAGTAGCACATTTGGGACTGAACATGAGGTCTTGTTGGTGTGGAAGCTTGTAATATTTCCACTCCATTCTGGTTTTTCTCCAAGGACTCAATTATAATATTCAACACAGTTGAGAAAAGAACAAATATTCAGGCAACCAATATGTGTGATGTGCAGGCATCGGGCAAAATCGCTGCCAGAATGGAGCTCAACACGGGAATATAAATAATAAACACCTAAGCAATATATAGGTGTGAAAGTAAATACCTCCATGCAAAAATAAGTGATTGTGAAGAAAGATAGCAGGATGTCAGCAAAAGGTGGCGATGGAAATCTTTCAGACAGAGTGGACGTTTTATTTATTATTTTTTAAAGATTTATTTTATTTATTTATGCATACAAGAGCTGGGGGATAGGCCAGAGGTGCAGGGGGGTGAGAGGATTCACCAGAGACAGAGTGGGGAGCAGAACCGACAGATCGACTGAAGTACACTGCTGAGGGGAGCAGCAGGCGAGACAGGAGAGGTCTGCTGCGCCATGTGGGTCAGCTCCCTGGCCGGGGATCAAGCTTTTCTGAACTCAGGCCCTCAGGCTGCATATGCTTGAAAGAGGAAGACTTAACCCACCCACCAGGGACACCTGGGAGTGGGTCCCATTTTAAATGAAAAGGTCTGAGGTTCAGGAAAGTTCATTGAGTCTATATTGTGTTCCAGAGCCCGAGCAAAGTGCCAGGATGTGATAGCTGGGGCATGGACAATTAGCCTAAAGGGGATGTGACACTCCCGGTGGGTGAGTGGAAGAATCTGTGTCCACTGTCAGAAAGTCAACCTGCTCCCCACTCCCCCTTCCCTCTACCTGGCCCTGTGGGTTGGTTTTCTAGGTGATCATTATGATTTAAGAGCATTTTTTAAAAAAGATTTGTTTATTTATGCATACAAGAGCTGGGGTATAGGCCAGAGGTGCAGGGGATGGTGGTGAGAGGATTCACCAGAGACATAGGGGGGAGCTGAACAGGTGAATGTACTGAGATACACTGCTGAGGGGAGCAGCGGGGAGACAGGAGAGGTCTGCTGCGCCATGTGGGAAGCTCCCTGGCCGGGGATCGAGCTCATGCTGCAGTGGCTGCAGGTAGTTTCATAGTGCTGAGACTTAACACCTTGCACCACCAGTGAGGAGCTGATTTAAGAGCATTTAATGACACTTCTCTGCGCCTGCATGCCAGGTCCTGTTGGAAGGTAAGCGCATATGCACGGAGAAGGAGAGCAGCGAGTCCTGCAGGTTGCCAGCTACTTGGCTGGAAATCCCATTCACCCCGGGAAAGAGGTTTTTAAAATAAATCTGGCACTGGAAGCAATGCCATCCTTCTGTAAAGCTGTGTCAATAATCAGAAAGCCTCCTAATCGTTCCCCACAGCCCTCGGCCAAGCTGACAAATATTTAGGCTTAGGCACAACCCAACTGCTGCCTCCTGTTGACCCTGTGGGATTCTCAGGCTGTTTGAGTTGGCACCAGGTCTTCTGTTTTATATAATAAGGCACATGAGAGAAACCCTTTGTGCTTAGTCTCTCCAAGTGGGTGCCGTGAAGAGGGCTGCGCACCCCCTCATTTTCGCTGCAAAGCTGGTGAACATTTCTGTGGCCTGGTAAATGTCTTCCAACTCTTGGCAGAGTTGGGTGTTTTGTTGTTTTTTTCTTGCCAGCGCCATTTTGCTCAGGGCCGGATCAGAATGACCCAGCTTTGGTTTATGGTGAATTTTGCAAATATATGTGTGTGGCGGGTCAAGGTGTTTTCAGAGAAAACAGGGGTGTGACAGGGGCTGATGCAATTCCTGGGGCTCACCGGGGCTTACACTCTGCAGATTGCACCCAGAAGAGGGGAAGCTTGGGGAGAGCTGCAGAAACATACAGAATTCTCTCCCTCTGAGAGGCCTGTCACTAGTCTATGGCATAACCCAGAGCCCTATTTTTCTGCTATGATTTTCACTTTTGCTTCGGAATATCAAGGGAAAGACCGTTTAGCGCAGAGGGCCACTTAGCCTTATTAATTATGTTGCTCCCTCTCATAAATTTTCTTTTCTTTAGCACAGTGTTAAATGTTGGTGTCGGGTGTTGGCAGTTTTGCTAGGGGGGACAGATTGCTTTGAAGTAAACACAGCTGGAAAGTGACCATATATTGTTTTTCTTTCTTTTAAGACATGAAAGAGGCATTTCTAGGAAGGCTGGAGAATGCTGTACTGGCCTGAATTACTTTATAGATTTACTCCTCCAAGTCTGGTTAATGATTAATGGTATGCCTTGGTGTCCAAATGGATCCAGTTCTCTTCTGCCTGCCTGGAGTTGCCCTTTCCCTGGAACAATGGACTCGCTGAGGTTTGATGCCACCAACCCCACACACGAGTTGGGGGTGGAGTCTGTTCCTTTCTGTGTCTCTCTGCTGAAGTGTGGGCTTCTTCGCAGCTCGGGGAAGAATGTTTTCTTCTACTGGCCCTCCTGGCTGCTTTTCAGACCTCCTCAGGGTCTGTCTTCCCTTGAGATCTGTCAGTAGTGGGCAAGTAAGTGAATTGTGGAGGTGTGTGCGTGTGTGCATGCGTGCGTGCGTGCGTGCGTGCGTGCGTGTGTGTGTGTGTGTGACTTTTGGCGTATTTGATCTACTTTTAAAAATTATATCTTCTGTATGATGTAATTTTTTTGCGTCTTGGAACTATTTTTTTGCTGTTGTCGGGAGAGAATCAAGCTCTTCTTTTCTCAGACTTCAAAGGCTCTTGTTTCAGTTCTTTAGTTTCTTCCTTTAGTTTCTATGCCCACAGTTTTCTCTTTCTTTCTTTGTTTCCTTGTGTAGAATTCTGATGATTTATTGAGTTATAGTATACTAATGAATTGCTATTAATGAATAGTTAATGATTAATGGTTATGGTGTAATAATTCATTGTTATATTAAAGTTTTCTGAAGGAGATTTTCTCTGTCAATAGCTGTTTCTCTGTACCTCCATCTCCTAAGAGCTGAATTAGAAATGACGATGATAAAGAGAGGTAGGAATTGAAGAGTAACATTTTGCTTTTGATTTGCCGCCATGGTCACTGGGGGCCCTTTTTCTCAGAAAAATATGTTTTACTTGTGTTTAGTTTTGCTTTAGCTGAGAGACCGATGGACTTGTGTCTCTTGGGATTTCCTGAGTTACCTGCCACTTGTATTGAAATGTGTATGGAGCTGTTTGGAGAAGCTGCATTTGTCATTCTTTCCTCAGAAGAGTATTTCATTTAAAATACCATGCGGAGCTATTTGCAAGAGACTCACGTGTGGGGATTGCTTGGAATTAGGCTGGATATCTCTTCAGATTCTCAGAATCAGATCCAGCACTTGGCGTTGCTTCTGGCGCCTAGTGCAACTCTGTGTTTTTTTCCTTTGGTGCACAGAACTAGGGTGTAGGCCAGAGGTCTATGGGGAGTGGGTAAGAAGATTCAGCAGAGACAGAGTGGGGAGCAGAACAGGCAAGTCTGAAGTACACTGCTGAGGGGAGCAGCGGGCGAGACAGGAGAGGTCTGCTGCGCCATGTGGGTCAGCTCCCTGGTGGGGATCGAACTCAGGGCCAAGCAGTGATAGTGCTGATATTTAACCCCTAGGCCACCAGGGAAGGCCAGCTGTTTGTATTAATAAAAACTGACTCTCTTAGTAACATGTGCTCAATCTCCTTCTGAGCCTGAGGGAGTGGGAAAGGAAATGATGAATCTTAGAAAATTCATAGGAAAGCCCAAATGCAAATAAAATTGAGAAAACCTGATATGATGAAGATGGTCCAAAAAGACTTTATGTGGGTTCCTACCAAACATATTTTTTTCCTGGCTTTATACCATGTGGCAGAATTGTTCTAGCTTTTGGATTTTTAAGGCACAGAGGGAAAAGTCTCAATTATACCTTATTGGCCAGCTCTGTGCTTGAGTATCTTCAGTGGCTTTCTTTTTTTCCAATGAGACTGTACAGATTGTTTCTCGAAAGAATCATGACCAGCAGCTATTTAAGGCCGATGGGTGCTCTTTCATATACTATCTCATGATTGTCCTCTTGGTTAAGAAGGAATTGATGTTCCTTCCCCATTTTACAACGGAGAATACTGAATGTCAGAGAAAAGATGACTCTGGAAATCACTTGGTGAGTGAAGGAGCCAGGTAGAAGCTGGTTTTTAAAAAACTAAAATCCCTTACTTGCCCACACCATTCTCTCTGGTCATCTCTCAACCTTGCCCCATTGTGGAGAAAGCTCTGAACTGGGTGTTAGGACCCTCCTTTCTGGGCCCTCTTCCCTGGGGCACACCTGGTCTGTGATACTGAGCCATCTCTACAGCATGTGTAGGCCGTTCTCCTCTTAGCTGTGTTTTAATGTCTGATTTTTTATGTTGCTTTGCAGCTTTAGAATCTCTATCCAGAGTCTAGCCCAGGGCCTGTGTCAGCTCTATTGCGTTCTCCTGCAGTGTAGAGAAGAGCTGAGAAAGAAAGAAGAACCGGGGGCCTTCTATTTAGCTCTACCTTGGTTTCCCCTGCCCAGCATGAAGCGACAGGGATTTCTTTAGATTAGCTAAACCCTGCGCCCTTACAAGACTCTTTATTCCGGCTGCTTCTTAGCTGGCATTTCTCAGCTGTTCTTTTCCATTTATCAATCACAGTGTCTGAGCCAAGCTCTCCCGTTATTTTGGGGGTACCCCTGCCAAGTTATATGTCCATCACCCCCCAAAGAAGCATAACCTCCTTGCACCAGCCTATCTGTTGTCTCACTTCTTAAAACAGGGCACATAAAATTAACTACTCCTCTGTCCCTCTCCTCGGTGTTTCAGCTGATGGCAGGTGGCTGAAAATGGACAAGGAAGGACAGTGGGAAAGAACTTTGTTTCCTATCTGCATGATTAACTCTATTGATTGTTCACAGATTAGTTTAAAAATTGTGGGGTACTGAGATGGGAGTGACTATATTGCGACTGATATTAAAAATAAAAAATAAACTATTATTGGCACCATCCACCCCATCATCCCAGTGCTTAAGGGAGAACAAAGAAGTTGGGAACACAAACTTTCAGTAGAGAGGAAGTGCAGTCTCCCAGGGAAAGTGCTGGAATTCCTATAGTGACAGTTTCAGTCTCAACTAGTCGGTAACTTCACCTGGGAACACAGTCTGCACTTGGGAAGCTTAGTGCTTGGGGACCTGTTCTCCCAGAATTCCAGGTAGGAAGTGGAGGTCTGAATGGGGAGAAAGGGCTATGAATGCCCGTCAGCCCTTTGTCATCTGCTGTCACCGCTGCCCCTTCTCTCATGCGTGCTTTGGGCCCTTACCTGTGTTCTTCTGTCTTCTGCACAGGCAAGAAGCGAAACCCTGGCCTTAAAATTCCAAAAGAAGCATTTGAACAGCCGCAGACCAGTTCCACGTAAGTTGGCAAGATCATCCTCTTCATCCAAACACTTGCACAGTACAGATTTCCAGGAAACGGGTTCATTTTAGATTGAAATACCTTGACTTTGGAAATAGTGTTACCTTGAATGTGGAAGTCATTTGCTCACTGCTAAGAATCCTGAAATCACACACTCGCTCTGACTTCAGTGTCTCACACTGTGGTCAGCTGAGTATCACCAATGCACTTGGCTGATGGGGTCCTCTAAGGCCAGGAAGATCCCTGAATGTGGAATTTCTTTCCTTTCCCACCTGGATTTGAGAAAACAAGCCAATCCCCATGAAAGTTTCCACTCTAAAACTTGGGTTGAAGTGGAAAGATGGCATTTGTTAAGGATGCAGCCTCTAAGTCCTGCCCCATGTAAACAAAACAAAATGAGGTAGAGAAACCCTCCTTTATTAGTTCACACTTTGACCCAAATCCCTAAGGGAGATGGGTCCTAGTGAGGTGGGAATCCTTCCTCCTGAGCTTCCTTCTTATGGGGTGGGGGGAGAGTACACCCCCCTTCCCACTGAACTGTGACCACCTATCAAAGCATCTGCTTGGGAACAATGGGTATTCCAAGGGCACAGAGCACAATAGAGAGGCCAGAGAAAACAAAGGCTCGCTAATTTAAGGGATGCCTGAGTTTTTAAGAGTTTTGCTCATTTCTGCAAAAGTGCCTCACTTTGTACAGGTTTTGTCCTCAAGCATGATCATCAGGTCAGAATGTACGCCACCTGGTGTTGGAATGTGCTGGTGAACATGATCTTGTCAAGTAATACTTTGCTGAGATCGCTGACCATTGTGTTTCCTCCAGCAGTATTGCCACTTACCAATATAACTATGGCACAGAGGAGAGGACTCGCTTCAGGATTCTGTACTGTAGTTCAAGGGGAAAATGCAATTTAGACTTATTTTCAGGAGGAGCTGCAGGAGGAAGAATTGTGTGTGTGTGTGTGTGTGTGTGTGTGTGTGTGTGTGTATGCATGTGCACAGTTATAGCTGTGTGTAGCCTTACATAACCAATTCCATAATTAAGATACTCAACTGTGTCAATACCACAAGACTCTTTGGAGTTATTCCCATATAGCCCCACCTCCTTCTAATTCCCATTCCTGTTATCCCAAATTCCTGGAACAAATCTATTCTTCATCTCCATTTTGCTATTTTATGATTATTATTTAAATGAAGTCATGCATTTCCTTTTTGAGAACTTTTTTTTAATTTGGCATAATTTCCTTAAGATTCATTCAAGTTACTGCATGCATTAATAGAGTTCATTCCTGGTTAGTGCTGAATACCATGCTATGGTATGGATATATCACTGTCTTTAACTTTGAAGAAGATATGGGTCGTTTTCAGTCTGGCACTATTATGAATAAGATGACTATGAACATTTATGTATAAGTTCCTCTCTGAAAACAAGTTTTCATTTCTCTGGGATTTCTGTCCACTAGTGCAATTGCTGGATCACGTGGCAGGTTCATTTCTAGTTTTGAAAGAACAGCCAAAGTATTCTCCAGAGTGATTGTACCATTTTCATTTTTACAACCAACATAGAAATGATCCAGTGTCTTTGCATGCCTTCCAACATTACCACTATACTTATTTCATTTTAGCCACTCTGACAGATGTATAGTTATAATTTCATAGTAGTTTTAATTTTAATTTCTGTAATGGCTCATGTTGTTGAATACGCGTGGCTTTTTGCTTCCATACATATATCTTCTCTGGTGAAATGCCTGAGCATGTCTTTGCCTACTTTCTAATTAGATTGGATCTTTAACGTTGAGGTTTGCGAGTTCTTTATATACTCTAGACACAAGGAGTTTGCCGAATATGTGATTGAGAAACATTTTCTTCCTGTTGGTAATTTGCTTATTCATCCTTTTGTTTTAACCAGTCTAATCTATCAATTTTTCCTCTTGTGGATCGTACTTTTGAACAAGTTGAAGAATCTAGTTCTGTGTCCTAAAGACTTTCTCCTAGAAGTTTTATAGTCTTACATTTTAGATTTAAGTCCATGGTACATTTTGAGCTTCATTTTTGTATAAGGTGTAGGGTTTAGGCTGAACTTCATTTTTTTTGCCACTGCATTTCCAATCCCTCTAGCACCATTTGTTGAAAAGCCTTATTGCTCCTAGAGTTGCTTTTATTTCTTTCTCAACTATTAATTGGGCGTATTTGTTTGGATCCACTTTGGGACCCTTTGTTCTGTTTCACTTATACATGCCTCGCCTTCTGCCTTGTCACTCTGTCTGTATTATTGCCACTAGACAGTAAGCCTCAACATTGAGCAAAATGATTCTCCCCTCTTTGTTCTTTTTCAAAATTACTTTGCCTCTTCTAGGACTTTTATTTTTTCATGTAAGTTTTGGAATAAGCAAGTCTATGTCCACAAATAAGCTTATCGAGGTTTTGGTAGGAATTATGTGTAACTTGCAGCTCAGTTTACGGGCAACTGATGTCTTTCTGTGTTGTCTTCCTGTGTTGTCTTCAAAATCATGAACAAGGTAGATTTCTGCAAGTTTTTAGTTTTTCTTTCATTTGTGCTGTTTATTGTTTCTTCTGGAATATTTTCTTTTTTAAAAAAAGATTTATTTATTTATGCATATAAACTGGGGTGTAGGCCAGAGGTGTGGGGGTGGTGAGAGGGTTCACCAGAGAGAGTGGGCAGCAGAACAGGTGGATCAACTGAAATACACTGCTGAGGGGAGCAGCAGGCAAGACAGCAGAGGTCTGCTGCACACTGTGGAAAGCTCCCTGGCTGGGGATCGAACTCCTGCTGCAGTGGCTCTGGATAGCTTCATAGTGCTGCAACTTAACCCGTTGCACCACCAGGGAGGCGCCTAGAATATTTTCTTATATCAACCTCCCAACTATCTTACATTTATCCCTTCCCTCAAAAACTTCATTCTTCTCTTCTAATTTGTATTAATTTTCTTTATTTTACAAATTTTTAAAAAGTATCATAAATTTTTCCTTAGGATTAACAAGGGAGTAAAAACCAATGCAAACATAAAATTAATTTCTGTGTTATCGTTCCTCCATATAATAGAATAAACTTAGAGTATGCTTTTCTCTTTCACTGTGTAAAGCTGAGAGTAACACTTTATTACTGTAGAAATACCGGGTTAGCTCATGGAGCAACTTGTTATTATTACTTTAATACTGAGACTCAAATTTGTTCTCCTAAAGAAGAAGCTTCCCCATTTGAATTTTTCTTGGCAAATGTTTGATGTTGGTTTGGTGACTCCTACCATTTTCACCCTGCCCCCCTCACTGTACTACACAAAAACAAATAGCCTGGGGTAGAGCTCCATCTCCTTCATTCATGTCTGCGGTTCCGCTTTCTGAGCTCTTGGGTTGAGTAACTGATGCCAATGTGTCTTGGACCTGGGTTTCTTTTTTTATGTATTTTTATTTTACTCCTTTTTGTGTGTAGAACTGAGTTATAGGCCAGAGGAGTGTGTGTGGCGGGGGGAGGTGAGAGGATTCACCAGAGACAGAGTGGGGAGCAGAACAGGCGGATCCACTGAAGTACACTGCTGAGGGGAGCAGCGGGGAGACAGGAGAGGTCTGCTGCGCCATGTGGGAAGCTCCCTGGCCGGGGATCGAACTCATGCTGCAGTGGCTGCAGATAGCTTCATCGTGCTGAGACTTAACCCCTACGCCACTAGGGAGGCCCCCTTGGACCCGGGTTTCTGAACTGTCACCCCCCCCTTGCTTAGCAGTAAATGATTCTAAGCCAATTCTATGCTCATCGATTTTATTTAAGTTAATCCTCCCAAGAAATTCATAGGGCTGTTGTTATTATTCTCCCTTTAGAAGTGAGAAAACAAACCTCCCTAGGAGCCAGGTGCATAGCTTCATGGTAAGAGTTCTGGCAGGAGTTAAGAATACCTGGGTTTCTATTTGGATTCTGAACTCCACTAGTTGATTACTTTAGGCGAGTTCCCTAACCCCTCTAAGCCCTCGTTTCCCCTTTGAAAAACAGGAATAAACAACAATGCGGTTGCCTTGTGATTACATGGGACAATCCATAGTAAGTGTCCAGCCTCCCGACTGTGCCATTGTGGTTTGTCAGTGAAGGCAGTTCTGAGTGATGTTGTTAATGTGCCCAGCTTCAGATGGGAAGAGCTGGCTTCAAGCTCAGGGCCCTCTGATTCTCAGAATTTGCTCTTGGCCACACTTTAGACCAACAGAGACGTGGCCACCAGTCACAGCTCGTGAAATGAGAGGTCAGAACTTTCCCTCCTGCAGCTGAGAAGACATTGGGGTGAGGTCCAGGTTCTAATCTATCTCTTTGAATGACCTTAAATTATTAGTCTGTTTCAATGTCAACTTTTCATTTCAAGATGGGGATAATCTCAGCAATCAAAAAGGATAAACCCATGCCATTTGCGGCAGCATGGATGGAGCTGGAAGGGATTATGGTCAGTGAGATAAGTCAGAAGGAAAAAGATAAATATCAGATGGTTTCACTTGTATGGGGCATATAGAGAAACGGAACAGAAGACTTGCAAGCTGACTATAGATCTGAGGCATCCAGTGGGGGGGGGGGCGGGTCAAAACGTGGGGCTGGGGGCGGCAGGGGGAACCACAAGGACTGTGGTTCTGAATCACAGGTGCTGTGTTGGTGGGGGATTTACAGGGCACCACACCCGAGAGGAGAAATCAAAAATGAATGGTGATGTAAGAAAATAAATAAGTAAATTTAGAGAAAAAAATAAAATAAAATGGAGATAATGATACTTCTACGACTTAAGAAAACTATAGGAAATAAAGGGTCTAGCACAATCTCTGGCCCAAGAAGATGCTTAATAAGTACTGTTGAACATTATAGTATAGTATAGTATAGTAGCATAGTATAGTATAGTATAGTATAGTATAGTATAGTATAGTATAGTATAGTATAGTGTAGTGTAGTGTAGTATAGTGTAGTGTAGTGTAGTATAGTAAATTGGTTGCTCATGTAGAATTATAAGTAAATATTATAATAAATCAAAACTGGCTGTTCATTAAAAAAAAAAAAAAACTAATACCAGGTGACCTTTGAAATGCCTTTGCCCTTCCAGGGAAGGTGAAACTTATTTTGTAATAAGTTTGGTTCTTTCCTCAGGGGACTAAAATATTGAATAAGCAACAGAGAACATCCACCCACTATATAAACCTCCTGCAGAGACTTCATGCTCGGGGCAAACTATTGATAATATGCCCAGCCCTGGACAGGACACAGTGTCAGCTAACCCAACATGAGCTGTCAGCCTTGGCTCCATCTTTTGATGCTTTTGGCAGCCTGGAGGAGCCCAGAAGCCTGAGGCTTGGGTGGCTCGATCGTTTTCATTAGAGAGTCCTGGGTGTGAGGAGCCGGTTCCTTGGATTCGATCAGATTTTGGATTGGGGCTATGGCTTCCCCACTTGGAGACAAGTTAATTAAACCCTAAAGCAAATAGTTTCTCCTCTGGGAATAATGATATTCATAGGTTTTGTGTGTGTGTGTGTGTGTGTGTGCGTGATGTGTGTTAAAGAATTAAATGAGATGCAGGTAAAAACATGTGGCACAGGTCCTCTCTGGTGGCACAACGGGTTAAGTGCAGCACTATGAAGCTGTCCACAGCCACTGCAGCACGAGTTCGATCCCCAGCCAGAGAGCTGACCCACATGGCGCAGCAGACCTCTCCTGTCTCTCCCGCTGCTCCCCTCAGCAGTGTATTTCAGTAGATCTGCCTGTTCTGCTCCCCACTCTGTCTCTGGTGAATCCTCTCACCCCCCACTTTTGGACTGCACCCCAGCTTGTAAGCATAAATAAAATAAATCTTAAAAAACAAAACAAAACACGTGGTACAGTTTTTAGTTCCTATTCTTCCCTAGCTTAAGACTAAAATTCAGGGGATGTGGGTTTTATTTTCAGCTCTGTGGAGGACAGAACTGAGAATCCCTGAGATTTTCTGGTTTTCATTTTTCTCAGTCCGGAGGTTGGCATGAAAACTTCCTGTTAGTTGAAGAGAATGTGAAGCTGAAGTAAGTCAACTTTTTTTGGTCAAAGGCCAGATAGGAGATAGTCTGAGCTGCCCAGGTCATAGACATCTCTGATGGATATTCTTTGTGGTCTGTTTTCTCACAACCCCTTACACCTGTAAAATCTTCCTTAGTTGGGCCACAGGCTCTTATTTGTAGCGCCCTGGGGTAGACTATGAGATTATCAGACCTGGAAGAGCCTGACCCCAAATCCTTGTTGGAGGCAGGTAAGTGGAGATGGCGCCAAATAATTCTGACCTTGTCATTGCTTCATAGTTTTTAAAAGGAAGGCTGCTGAACAGTTGTAAAGAATTAGTCACATTTGAAGTGATATTTGTCTTTATTTCAAAGTTCTGCTGCAATTTGTACAAACCAATTGGGACAACTAAGGGAAAACAGCTTTGGGAATTTTAAGAATGAGAAATCAGAGTTTTAGAAGTTTGTGTTTTTCAGGGAAGCTTTTCTGAAGAAAAATTCCCTTCTCAGAAACACAAGACACACGAAAAATCACTGCTGTGTGTGTGGTGTGTTTATGGTGTGTGTAGGGTTGGGGTGTGTGTTTATACGTGTGGTATGGGGTATATATGTGTGTAGTATGTGGTGTGTATGTGTGGGGTATATGTGGGGTAGTGTGTGGAGGCATGAGGAAGTGTGTGTGGTATGTGCAGAGGAGGTGTGTTTGTGGTAAGTATAGGGTTAGAGAGTGTGTTTATTTATGTGGAGTCTGTGTGGTATTTGTGTGGAGTGTGTATGGCATTTTTGTGTAGTATGTGTGTGGGGGGGTGTTTGTGGAGTGTATAGGGTTGGAATGTGTGTTTATGTGTGTAGTGTATATGTGTGTGATGTGTGGTATTTGTTGGAGTGTGTGTGTGTGGTGTGGTTTGTGATATTTGTGTGGGATATGTATAGAGTGGTGTGTGTGGTATTTGTGTCAAATGTGTGTGTGGTGTAATGTGTGTGTTCATAGTTTGTGGGAGCTGAGGGTGTGTGTGGTGTGTGTGGGTGTGTTTGTGGAGTATGTAAGGTCAGAATGTGTGTTTATGTGTGTGGAGTGCGGGTGTGTGTGTGTGTGTGTGTGTGTGTGTGTGTGTGTGGTGTGTACATCCTTTCCCTTCCTCCCAGTCCCCGGCTTTAAATTAGCATTTGGAAAACCTTTCCGTATTCCAAGCATGTCAGGGGAATTTTGAGGTGAGGGAAGGCTTACCATTACAATTTTAATAGGCTCATATTTATATCTGTATTTATTTTCCTGCATTTTTCTTGTTTAGTTTAGCAGACAGGGTAGAAGGACATAATACATCAGGCTGGGAAAAATTGTCATTGGCCAAGGATCCTTTTTTCACTTTTATCTCCCCTTCCTTCCATTTCTCCTTGTATCTTTTTGGAAACAATTATGGCAGGAAACAATTGTTTGGAAACAATTATGGAAACAACAATGTGCTCTTGGGAGGCCTGGCTTTCTTCCTCTCTGGTCACCTTGCGGCAACACCAGGATTCTTTTGTCTTTAGCCTCTGCTTGCTTTATTTGTTTGATGGGGTTAATAAGATATTTCTTGGCATTTATTGTTTTTCTCGTGATTCACTTGGTACATTTATTACAAGAAGATGATTTTCTAGGTTCTTAGTTAGGTGTATACCCAAGGTCAGACATCTTTCTCCAAGTGACTGACATTACCCAAGGTAGCACTGAAGTAGTAAAGATAATACAGCAGGTCCTCGAAGAAGAAGTTCCTTATGACGCTGATGAAAAAGAATCGTGGCCAACATTGACAGGACCTTGCTTCGTTATATGTTGTATTACTTTAAGTCACAATTTCCAGGAATTTATCACAATGTTAAGTGGGGCTTTCTGTCGACAGTAGAGGGTTATGGGCTCTCTTTTATAGAGACACTAAAGCAGCGAGCCTTTGGCTCTGAGATGCCTCAAGATGGTATGGACACTATGTGTGGAAGAAATCTCACCACTGGACTAACCACAGTAATTATTCTGACCTGAAAAACAGGGGGATTGGATGACCTTTCACCCTGAGCAAGATGTCTACCTCTCTGGATGTTTTTTTTCTATGTATAAAGGCGGGTACTAGATAGATTTGGTATTCTTATGGTCTATGAATTTTGTGAGTCAGCATAACTGTATGCCAAATCAATGTCTCTTTTAAAAACAATTATGGGGAAAAAGTGGGATATTTGGGCACATTGATATTCTTGGATGAAAGAAAAAGTTTTGGTGTTTTCTGATAGATAAAAGTATGCATGACTTTTATTTATTGGATATTTACCATGTGCCCTGCATCCTGCTAATAAGCATTTTACTTAGAATAGCTTGTTAAATATTCACTTCTATGGAGAGCAGCATGAAGACCTCCTGATAAAGAAGAAATGGAAGTTCAAAGAAATTAAGTTTTTAAGCCCAAATATATTAGCTTAAATTCCAAATCCCATACTATTAGCATTTGAATAGTGCTTTATTCCTAAGGAAAAATCTCTCCAGTTGCATGTGATTTCAGAAGCATTTACTTGCTGCAATAGCTCAGGTTACTTTTCTCCCTCCCTGTCGTTCTAGGCCTCCTCGAGACTTGGACTCCAAAGCTTGCATTTCTATTGGAAATCAGGTAAGAAAAAATGATATTATGAGTGACGGTCTTGATCATTTTAGAGGCATGCTTTTGGACTGACCATTGCAACATTTATTTTCTGGGCCATGTTGTCAAGGGGTGGATCCCAAAAGTTTGAATTTAAACAGAAGTGATATGTGCAGTGCTTGTTACTTTTTTTTAAGATTTATTTATTAAGCATACAAGAGCTGGGGTGTAGACCAGAGGTGTGGGGTGGTGAGTGGATTCACCAGACACAGAGTGGGGAGCAGAACAGGCAGATCGACTGAAGTACTCTGCTGAGGGGAGCAATGGGTGAGGCAGAGGAGGTCTGCTGCGCCATGCGGGAATCTCCCGGACTGGGGATCCAACTTGTGCTGCAGTGGCTCTAGATAGCTTCATAGTGCTGCGCTCAACCCGTTGTGCCACCAGGGAGGCCCTCTTGTTATTTTGAATGTTGAACTGAAGTCAGGCTGTGTGGTCCTGATGGAAGATATTTAAGGAGAGTAGATAGTTCTCTTTGGGAAGCTTTTCTCAAAATACAGATCTATACAGATCTAGCTGCTTATCAGTTAGCAAGTGGATTGCACCTTCATTAAGAGGACAAAGACACCTCTTTCCTTGGGGGAAAAGAGCTGATTTTTTTTTAAAGATTTATTTATTTATACATACAAGCTGGGGTACAGGCTAGAGGTGTGGGGCGGCGAGAGGGTTCACCAGAGACAGAGCGGGGAGCAGAACAAGCAGATCAGAAATACACTGCTGAGGGGAGCAGAGGGCAAGGCAGGAGAGGTCTGCCCACCATGTGGGATTCTCCCCGGATGGACGTTGAACTCGCATCACTGCTGCCGACAGCTCCACAGTGCAGCGCTCAACCGCTGCGCCAACAGGGAGGCCCAAGAGAGCTGATTTTGAGCAATCTGGAAGCTGAGCTGGAGTGGGATCTGTGTATTGCCTGTCAGCAGGTGGCAAGTTGTGGGAGTCTAAACATCTCCCTGCTCTTCTTGCTTTCAGTGGCTGCTGGGAAAAGCCTCTAGACCAGATGCTTCCAGACCAGAAAAAATCCTTAGCGTGTTGGGAAATAGCAGAGTGGACAAGATGGTCTACATCCAGCCTATTTTTTCTTTCCTGACATATTATTCTTTTTTTTTTTAAAGATTTATTTATTTATACATACAAGCTGGGGTACAGGCCAGAGGCGTGGGGCGGCGAGAGGGTTCACCAGAGACAGAGCAGGGAGCAGAACAGGCAGATCAGAAATACACTGCTGAGGGGAGCAGCGGGCGAGGCAGGAGAGATCTGCCGCGCCATGTGGGATTCTCCCTGGCCGGGCATTGAACTCGCGTCGCTGCTGCCAACAGCTCCACAGCGCAGTGCTCAACCGCTGCGCCACCGGGGAGGCCCTCCTGACATACTATTCTTATCTTTCTCTTGTAGAACTTCGAGGTGAAGGCAGATGATCTGGAGCCGATAGTGGAACTGGGGCGAGGAGCCTATGGTGTTGTGGAGAAGATGCGGCACGTGCCCAGTGGGCAGATCATGGCGGTGAAGGTAGAGTCCACGTTCCCCAAACGTTTCACCTGTGCGGCGTGATTGTCTTGTCAATGGCAAGTTAGCCCTTTTATTAGAAATAAAGCAAACTTCCATGGGATGAAATGACAGGTGATTTGTAGAGAACAATTATTTCCCTAAATAAGTGGGAAATGCTTCCTTGGCACCAGTTGTATCAGTTACTCATGAAACCGATACCTCCTCCCCTTCTTTTAATTTTTTATGCAGCCACAATGTCATTAAAGTAATGACAGTACTTCCTCCTCATCATCTAGTACTTGGTCCGAATTAAAACTGCCTCTATCATCTTAAAAGTTTTTTTTTTAATTTCTTTGTCTTGTTGATTGTTCAAATCTGAATCTAAGCAAGAGCTTTGTCTCAAAAGTTTCTCTTATTGTCTACTCATTGTTTTTAGGGCACTGTCCCCCCAAAATCAGGAAACCAGGGCGAGGGGAGGCAAATCTCCATTTGCATTGTTTTTTGATTTGTGAAAGGAAATTTTGAAGCACTACCTATTTCTTGAGTAGCTGCCACTGGACCTTGGAGAATGTCCATCTCTGAATGAGTTCATCCATCGGGCATTTGTTAGAACTATGAGTGGCTGGATGACCTGGGTCCCTTTGTTTGTAGAGATGGGAGCTACCTTTTCCTTACCTTGTAGATTTTTCAGTTTGTTCTGCAGACTCTCTGCAAAGTAAGCCAAAAGCATGAAAGCCTAGTGACATGATATCTTCCTGTTATTTCGTGACCTAATCATATATATCAGGCTCACATAAGGGTGTGATGGGTTTCTCTTCCTTTAGAAATGCCAGGAGCAGTTTCTCCACTTCTGTTTGATTCCTTCTGCTCCCTATAACCACATCAATACTCTCACAGTTGTTTAATTCAAATATTCTTGTTCTCAAAGAGAATATTGGGGGGTGCGGCTGGAAGACTCCAAATCAGCCACAAAATACTGTGGCTTTTTCGCACTGAACAGATATAACTCAGTAAACCAGACCACTTTTGTTGCTTAGAAATATTCCAACCATTTGGAATATTACCAGTTTATTTCTTACCAGGGGTTATTTGGGAAATCAATAAGTAAAAGTTTTCTTTGTTCTTCATTTTTACACGTTATCACTTAGGGTAGACTTGCAATGAAGTTATGGTGGGAATGTTTATATTATGTTTGGAATGGGACTTTTCGTGGCCCCTGCCTAACTAGCTGACTCACCTTCAGAGCAGAAACCATACCTTTCCCCACGTGTTCCCATACAGAGGATCCGGGCCACAGTCAATAGCCAGGAGCAGAAAAGGCTACTGATGGATTTGGATATTTCCATGAGGACGGTGGACTGTCCTTTCACCGTCACCTTTTATGGCGCCCTCTTCCGGGAGGTAGGTGATTCTTCAGCTCGAAGTCCAAGGGGAACAATAACTTAACACTTTGTGGTCCGCTCACGTATTAGTACGTGTTTTTGTCACCAGTATCAGGTGGCCGCTCACGTATTAATACGTGTTCATCTGGTCTCCGGTTTTTCATGCCATGGTGGATTTATTTGGAACTATTAGGAGCTATTTCTTTAATCGTGCTCAGTCTAGAAGCTTTTCACATTGTTTTGGTGAAAGTGTAAGGTGTTTTATAAGAGATATTACAGTTTTTTTAATATCCAGTAGTTCAAGAGTTGTGTGTGTGTTATTGAATGCTTACACCATTCATGCGGTGGCACAGAAAATGGCCAGCCCCAAGGGCTGGTAAATTTAAAGGGCACTGGCACACAAAGTGTTAAAAAGAAGTTTCTGGGACCCCATCACTGCCACAGGAGGTCTTTCTTGGTTGCCCTGTCTTCTCGCGAGATCTGCGTGCTTACACAGGGATGACAAGGCCTGATGCAGAGTTGGCTTGAAATGGCGGCTTTTGAAGCCCTTTGAATGATGCTCAGACTCCCTTTCTCCTTTCTGATTTCATTTGTCTATTTTGGCAGAATTGTCTATATCAAGCACACTTTTGGCTAGGTTCCTCAAAATCAGAAATAGCCTGGGCTTTTGGCCACTTGCTAAGTTGTAAGTAGACTTGCCTACTGTGTAGGCTTATGGTGACCTCTTTACTCTATCTCTGCTTCTCACTCTACCATCAAATGGATCTCGGTGAGGTGAAGACCTCACTCTCAAAATCAGCTTTTGATTAACCAGGGCCAGTGCTGAGTTGGGAAGTGAGACATGGAGTATTTACCCAGACATGACTACAAGAAGGCAGTGGCGGAACAGTTTGGGTTTCTGGGATTCTGTGGCCATTAACATTTAGATCTCAGGTGCAGGAGATCACATGCTAGTCCTGCTTGACTGTCTGCTAGTTTGCTCTTTGGAGATCATCTTAATTCCTATAAGATCTAGAAGGGAAACTACCTTTCCTCCAAAAACTCAAGCAAGAAATAGTTCTTCCCGGCAGGTACGAATTGTGTCCCCGTTTCCCTTCCCCATGCTCTCTAATAATCTCTAAACTGATCTGTCTCCAGGGTGATGTCTGGATCTGTATGGAGCTCATGGATACATCACTAGATAAATTCTACAAACAAGTGATTGATAAAGGCCAAACAATTCCAGAGGACATCTTAGGGAAAATAGCAGTTTCTGTGAGTACATCGTGAACCTATAAAAGGAGAATGTGTCTGTGTTCTCAGTATAAAGAACACTACCTGGACCACAGCTTCCATCCAGCACATGTCAAATGCATGAGTGCGTCTGTGGATGGATAAATGAGTGTTTTTCTTTCTGAGCACAGTTTAGAAGGTTCCACTAGTTGATTTGGTTTGGTAAACTCTAAAATATCTCCAAGCAAGACCTACATCTGCTATGACCTCATTCCCGGTTTCTGTGCCCTGATATTCGTTTATTTTGATTTCTTTTGTAGATTTTTATGTTTTCTTAGGACTAATAGTCACGGAAGGAAACAGAAGATAAAGGGAAAGAAGGGCTGTTCTCTTAATGACTCAGGAGAATAGAGTGAAAACAATGCTGGAGGCCAAGTGAAAACCCCGCTAGATGAGTGAGACATCCTCTCTGCTATAAGATAGAGTCCTCCCTACTCGGTGGAGTCCAATTTGTGTGATTTCTGTGTATTTCCTGGAGAGGGCTAATGCTGTTTGAGAAAATACCTCACCTTGTGACCTTAAGCCAGGATAATAAATACTGGATATACTTAATATTCAATTTCTTTCCAGTGATGGGGAGAAATAAATCTGCCTTGTGTTTCTCTTGCAGATTGTAAAAGCATTAGAACATTTACACAGTAAGCTCTCTGTCATTCACCGAGGTAAGCATCCGTGGAACATTGGCTGTTCCTCTTATAAAATTCATTTCTTTTAGCTGGAGTTCTTCCTCCCTTTCCCAAATAAATGGAAGTAGAATTGAGAACAAGAGAACTAAGGGGTCTACTTTGAGACTGGATAGCAAGTCATTAAATGACTGTTATTTATCTTTCTGAAGCCATAAAAAGACATGACCTTTATATTATCATCTTGATAATAAAATACCTGTTACCAAGCTGAATTTTGGGATCACCCATTAATAATTCTCAATAATTCTTGAGAAGAATAAACATTTCTATAATATTCAGTATCAACTGGAGGCTTGTTAGAAAATCAGGTCATGTATCATAAAACCAACCCAGTCAGCATCTGCATTTCAGTAATATTCAGGGTAATTCTTATACACATTAAAGTGTAGAAGGTGTAGAAGGTTAGAAGTGTAGAAGGTTATGGTACAAAGTACTGTCCATTCAGACAGCAGGAGGCAGGATGATAAGGTGAACAAATTGATAATTTGTCTCTTACTCCTCTTTCTTTCCTTTCTTTGTCCCTACTCTCTTTATGCATTAATTCACCCACACATCCATTCTCTCATCTTTCTTCTATCCATCTCTTCACCCATCCATTCCTTCACCTATCGATTTATCCATTCACCCATCCATCCACCCACCCATACGTGCATCCATCTCTCTAGCCACTCATTCCTCCATCCATCCATCCCTCCATCCCTCTGTTCACCTCTCCATACACCCAAATACCCTGCTATACACCCATTCATTTATTTTTTATAATCAATCCCAATATTTATGCAGCACTGTATTTATACAATACTATCATGTGCCCTGAGAGGTATCTGAGAAGAAAACATGTTCTTGATAGGGAGTATGTACACAATAGACAAATATGTAGCAAACACATGAAAAAGGAAGCCACATTAGAAATATGAAAGTACCAGTATGGAAATAATATAGGAAGAATCTGGAACAAGGCAGTGATTACCAACAGGTGCCTAGAGTCAGTGATAGTTCTTGGAAGGGATATACTCAACCTTCAGAAAAAATAATGGAAAATTTTGATAATTAATAGGGCATTGTGATTTGGTAATTCTTGTACTCTCTGTTATTGAAAATAATGTAAAATGCCTCAGTGTGACTATTACTATTGTTGTTGTTAATTGTTATAAAAATTTGGGAAACTAGGAAGGAAAAGAAAGTGGGGGAGGAATCTAGACAGGAAGAAGAATGTGTATTATACACAAAGGTAAAAGTTATTTTTTAAGAATTTGCTTATATTTGAAACTGTACATAAAGCATAAAAAATGATAAAATGAAATTTATATTGCTGCTATTTAGTTTAAGGGAAACTTGAAGGATAATTTTAAAAGTTTTTAGAGTAACCTTTTTCTTCTGAATACATATCCTTTGTGAGAAGTGTCACGAAGGAAACACTTAACTGTAATTTCTAATTCTATTATCCAGAGATGATAGTGGTTCTTCTGCTAGGGGTGTGGGCAGGTAGGTGTATGCAACTTTCCATCTGAAAGAGTCATTTAAAAATATTCAGTAAGACCTTTCATTTACATTTGGTGGCATTTTGTGACCTGCCGGGTGTCTGGAATTAAATGAATTTCCCACCAAGTGACCCTTGACACACCTCTTGCAGAGGCATCAATCAAAATTAGTTATTTTGATTGTATTTGTTGCATCTTCTGTCACAGCCTCCCTTTTCATTCTTTTCCTCCTACACGAATGTGATAGATCATTATGCACTGGGCTTCTAAAAGATTGTCAGCACAGGGGCCTTCCTGGTGGCACAAGAGGTTAAGTCTCAGTACTCTGCAGCTATAGGCAGCCACTGCAGCAATCCCCAGCCAGGGAGCTCAATCCCCGGCCAGGGAGCTGACCCACATCGGCACAGCAGACCTCCCTTGTCTCCCCGCTGCTCCCCCAGCAGTGTACTTCAGTAGTTCCACCTGCTCTGCTCCCCACTGTCTCTGGTGAAACCTCTCACTCCCCCCACCCGACCCCCACCTCTGGCTTAACCCCGGCTCTTGTATGCATGAATAAATCTTAAAAAAAAAATTGTCAGCACAACTTGCTTGAGATCTACCTTCTAGGTAATTAAGTAGACAGTACAGTATAGCTCATTATGGGTAATGTGGTCCAGCAAGTCTCTGGAATTTATTCATCTTGCATAATTCCCTGAGCATTTGAGTCAGTGACAATTTTTTAAGTTTATACTTTATGTAAGGGGACAATGAAGATGATAAAATAGATGGAGAAAGCAGGTCTTTCCAGGGATGGATCCACGGTCCTATGAGAAGGCGTCCCATAAAATAGAAAGTAAGTTGCAAGCAGTAAGAGGTAAGGAAGTGAGCCAGGATGGCAGCCACCTTGGTTGGCCTTGTCGCAGGGAGAGGGAGGAGATGGAGAATGGAGCGTCCGGGCCCTCTGGTGGTAGAGAAATGAATCCCCAAGCAGGTCTGCATGACTCCAGGATGCTCTTGCTTCCAGATGTCAAGCCTTCCAACGTACTCATCAATGCTTTGGGCCAAGTGAAGATGTGCGATTTTGGAATCAGTGGCTACCTGGTGGACTCCGTGGCTAAAACGATCGATGCGGGGTGCAAGCCGTACATGGCCGTAAGTACTCGCCCTGGCCGCTGCCGCACAGACCTGCGGGAAGCAGAAAGTGGAGACCAGTGTGGGAAAGCTGACGCGTCCTTGGGACGCTGGAAGCATTCTGCATCTTTTGTTCTTAAATAGTTCTTGTCTGAAATACTTAGTCACTTGCTTCACATATGTTATGTTTTAAAAAAATAATCAATGAAGAGATATATTATTTGAGTGGAAAAAGTAAGAAATACACATGCCCACACAGAGTCCCCACAGTGAGTTGCAATGAGTGTTACCTTGTTGGTTGAGACCAGAACAGGAAATAGAATTTATGCGTGTGTGTGTGTGTGTGTGTGTGTGTGTGTGTGTGTGTGTGTGTTTGTCTGTGATCATCATTTATTGAGCAAAACGAGGCACTTGTCTTTCAAGCCTTGGGCTAAGGGTATTTACTTGCTGTTGCTGCTGCTGTGTGCTGTATGTGTGTGTATGTGTTATGGGGTGTTGGGGTGGGGGTGTATATATGTGGGGTGGAGTCAACCAGGAGAAGACCAGGTAAGTAAATAGAATTTAAATCACCCAGAATAAAGCAAAGTGAACCCTACATACGTATCTGACTGCAAGACTGAGGATTGCAGAGGGAGAGCACAAGGGGTGGAGAGCCACGTGTGGAGGGGTCTCCACGGACTGTGTGGGGGACTGTGGGTATTTGGGTGGTGGCTGTAGTGAGGTGACGTACAACTGGAGAGGTGTGACCCGGTACCTCTGAATCACATACAGTGTTGTAAACCAATGTTACCTCAATAAAGCGTAATGCAATTAATACACACACACACACACACACACACACACACACACACACTCACACACTCACACACTGAACTGGCCCATCAAGTCAGTCAGACTAGTCCTGACAGACCCTCACAGCCATGAAGATTCACTGCCATCAGCAGAGACTTGGGACTCCTCAAATGTAAGAGACGCACAGTATTTGGGTTGGGCTTGTGATTGGGATCGAAGAGCTTCCAGTCAGTGTTTAGCGAGGAGGAGACCATTAGTTGCTGCTACTCATGCAACTCTTGTTGATCCAAGAGTTGTGCACTGTGGGTGTTTTAAACCAGAATAATTCTAGATTGACAAAGGACCTTTCTGACATATCACCTGTTTCTTCTTCGGGCAAAAAATTGAAATTAGTTTTGAATTGTGAGGGCCCTTTGATCCGTGATGGTCTCCAAGAAAAGCCTAATGTAGATGTAGGGAAAGCCCACAGGGACGCTGATGTTTATTGTAGTTAGTGAGTCTCCTGGGCCCGGGAGGCACGTTACCAGCTTGAAAGAATTCACCTGGCAGCTGGTTCTCATCCTCCCCCCAGAGATTCCGCTGAGCTAAGAATCTCATCTCAGTTGCTGTTGTTGTTTTTTTTCCCTGTCTCCTTTCCAGCCTGAAAGAATAAACCCAGAGCTCAACCAGAAGGGATACAGTGTGAAGTCTGACATTTGGAGTCTGGGCATCACCATGGTAGCGTATAAGACAAGCTTCCTGGGCTGAGGGGTCCTGGGCATGGTGCTGGGTGGGGCGAACAGAGAGACACACAGCCTGAGTGCTGGTCTTGGGCATTTTCCCCTGTCTGAGATGGCAGGAGATTTTGAGTGACAGTTGTTTGCAGTGTGGGCTAGTGTACATACGGAACGGGGATTCTCTCTTTTCCATTGCTAACTGCTTGTGTGCCCTTGAATAACCAACGTAGTCACGTGGGCTGTCTCGCTGACCTCCTCTGTAATAGAAGGTCTAGCTGTTATTCCTGATAGTTTTCCCTAACAGTTTAAAATGGAATTCTTCTAATCAGAAAAGTGTACTAAGGTGTGTGGACCTGATTGAACTGCATTAACCAGGACGCAGGACCCTTTCTGGAATGTGGTTATGATAGAATTCTTCTCTGTTAAGGTCGGATGTAGCCCAAAAGACATGACAACAAGTAGAATAATTTCCATGGGCACAGCCCTAAAGCGATATGGTCAAAGCCCCGTTTGGCAATCGTGAATTGTCAGTGGATCACCAAGGTCTGGAATGATCCACTGTGGTCCTGGCTCCTTTCCAGGCTCAGCAGCTGATTAAATCCCATGAATTATTTCATGTCCCTGCCCAGAAAACACGTGCTCTTGGAATGGCAAAGTGGCCTTTACTCAAGTCCAAAAAAAGATCAGTCATTTGGTCTAGGTGGTTTTTATTCCCACTTCACCTAGGGCCCTGTAGATGGCAGCAGATGTACAGCTCTTAGGGTGAGAATGAACTTTCAGAACCAACATTCTAAAAACTTGAAAAAAAAAAAATAAAATAAAAACTGTTTGCTCTTGCAACCTGAAGTTTAATACTCCTGGCTGATGATTTTACCCAGCGCCATGGTGGGTTTTCGTGAGAACTATTTAAAATATACTTGAATAGCTGTCCCAGCAAGACAATGTTTGAAAACCCTTGGCACTAGAAATTGGAGGGGAATTTGCTAGAGAACAATAGCATTAGTTTCTCATACACACCCCCCACCTACCCCATACTTGAACTTCACCTTTGTATTTCTTGCTGGCTTTCCAGGAACAAAGACCAGATTCCTTGAAGTTGTCCCAGCTAAGCTGTTGTCTCCTTGTTTTCCTCTCCCCTCTAGATTGAGTTGGCCATTCTTCGGTTTCCCTATGATTCGTGGGGGACTCCTTTTCAGCAGCTCAAACAGGTGGTGGAGGAGCCATCGCCACAACTCCCAGCAGACACGTTCTCGGAAGAGTTTGTTGACTTTACCTCACAGTGGTAAGAGAGCCGCATCTCCCAGATGCCAACATTCAGGAAAGACACATCCTGAGTTTCCCTCGTCACTTCTCATCCATGTGCACGTTCATTCCAAAAGCATTTACCGAGTGTGCCCTTGATCCCAGAGAATCATGAGGCCTCTATTCCAGTCCCTGTCCCCACTGAGCTCAAGGTCAAGTAGGGGTGTGTCATCCATTCGTACTAATCATAGCACATGATGGCAAGTCTAGTGACATGAGGTATTTGAGGACCTCAGGAAGGGCATTAGGGTAGAGTTTCTGGAGGAGCTAAATCCCGAGCTGGAACCATGTGAGGTATTTTCCAAGCAGAAGGGAAAGGGGATTAGGATCAAGATAGTCCACAAAAGGGACATTACCCATCATGTTATAAAGCAAGGAGGTCCTTGATGAAAGTTGTAGGCAACTTGATGTTGCCTGGAGCATAAAGAAAAGGTGGTAGGAACCATTGGAGACTAGAAATGGGGAGCAGATAAGACACAAAGAATTACCTTGGATGGAGAAGATAGCAGGTAGTTTCAGAAAGTTACCTAAGAATGTAGTGGTCTTGCAGAGCAATTGTAGTGTTTTCTAGACTGCCTCCTATTTGCTAACTGTGGATGTACTTGCCATAAAGCCATGTTGGAAGGCTCTGGGGGTCTGAGGAGGGAATCTGGAAGGAGTCATGCTAATACAGTGGGCTTGGTGTTCACAGAAATTGTCAGTGGAATCAAGGAAAGTAAGAATGGGGCTAGTTTTCTTTACCAGGAAATCTAGTGGTTTCTGTCTGCATAGGACCATGAGGCCAACATAGCTTGATACAAATGATCTTTTTGATGGTGCTGGAAAGAGGTGCCCAAAATAAAGCCCATGATGGCACCACATTGGCTTATGGGGGCATCCTGCAGAAGCAGATGAGAATTGGAAGGGAGGGGAGCTGTTGACATCTCTGTCATCTCTGTTGGGTGAAGGCTAGCTGTCGCCCTCTGAGACAAGCAGTTCTGGTCATTTGCTTCTGAGGAAGGGGCTGGAGCTCTGAAGTCTAAAAGTCTAAAAGATTCTGAAGCAACACCTTCCTCACACAAGACGACCATTCCTTGGCCCCCGTGCTCTTTGGGAGCAGTGTTCTGAATACGGCTTCTACTGGGAAATGTAATGAGACAAATGTGAACAAACTGTGTGGCTTGTGCAATGAATTTCTCATAAGCTTTTTGTGATATTAAGGTTCTAGATTATTCGTGGTACTTTTCCCTCATGATCTATGAGGTTGGCCCACCGTTGTTGTTTTTTTTGTTTGTTTTGTTGTATGTGTGTGTGTGTGTGTGTGTGTGTGTGTGTGTGTGTGTGTGTGTGTGTTTGCTCTTGGCTGACCAGAGAAGGGCAGGCATCTGAGCTCTATTTTGGTGTGTGGTGGTACCATTTACAAGGGTGCATCCTCTGGGTGCCTGTGGAAGACCCTCCTTCTGCTTCCCTTCAGTGAGGATGTTGGGTGTGGGGCTCCACCTGCCAGGTGGAAATGGATTCACGGTTTGACCTTCTGGATTCAAAACCTTGTGTTTTTAGTTGGGTTGTTGTTTTTCACTGCCATGTTCTCCAATGTTTAAAGGTCACATAAGAGAAGGGATGAGTCATCTTGAATACTCCAGGCCAGTAGTTCTCAAGAGGAGTTTTACAGGAGAAACACCTTATCGTGGAAAGTCTTTTCAAGTTCTCCCTATAGTCCTTGTTCTACCATCCCATTTCCCTAAGATTCTGGGTACTTTGAAAACTTTGGTAAGAACAGGCTGAGGTAAAAAGTTTGAGAACAGTGAGTTCCTATTGTGAATCACTAAAAATTTTCAACTCAGCCTGTTCTAGAATAAAGCTTAAGAGAACTTCCAAATGCACTGAGGCCTCAGCCTCTGAGATTCTGATTGAATTGGTCTGGGCAGGGTCCTTTTTTTTTTAAGATTCATTTTATTTATGCATTCAAGGACTGGGGTGTAGGCCAGAGGTGTGGGGGTGGATGAGGGGTGTGTGTGAGAGGATTCACCAGAGACAGAGTGGGGAGCAGAACAGGCAGATTGAATGAAGTACACTGCTGAGGGGAAGCAGCGGGTGAGACAGGAGAGGTCCGTTGCGCCATGTGGGAATCTCCCTGTATCAAACTTGTGCTGCAGTGGCTGCGGACAGCTTCATAGGCTGAGACTTAACCAGTTGCTTCACCAGGGAGGCCCATAGGCAGGGTCCTGAGTATCAGTGTTTCCCTAATGTTGTTAAGTGAGTCTACAGTATAGCTGGAGCGAGAACCCTTAATTTCGATCTATGAGCTATAGACCCGTTATCAGCTGCTTCCTGTTTTCAAAAGTTATTTTTCTTCTGTGACTTATTTAACAACCATTCATTTACTTTATTTTCCTTTTACTACTGTGCCTTTTGCTTTTACTTGAAATTTCCCCTAAAGAATAAGAGTGTTGAAGTTTTTGCAGGTATTTTAAAAAGGAAATCCTTGAAAATTTTTTTCTCTAATTTTAATGCATAATATGGAAATTCCAGATATTTCAATTACTGCTCTTTCTACAGGATTCACCCTGTGCCTCTACCTACCTCCCTAAATACTCACATAGTACCTCCATAGCCCCTTTTTCTTTTCCCTTTCTTTTCTTTTCAACTCTAGATTTTAGTCCCAGCTATTATAGTTCATAAATTAAAAAAAAAAATCAGTCATAGATTTTCTCCAACTTCCTAGGGGTTGCTAATTGTATTAATCCTGTCAATTCTGTAATTTGTTCTCAAGGAAGCCAGTCTAGCTTGCTTATGGTGCTTACTCAAAAAATAATAACAGGAGCAAAACTCAAATCAATTCAACCTTGAAGTCATCAAAGAATAAGTTCTTCAACTTTCAGTGTTGTAATTCCGGTAGAATCTGATCCTTAAGAAAATCAACTGTATAAAAGAGGGAGTTATTTTTGTTGGCACGGAAATTGGGAAATGGAAGGGGAATATTAATGTTGAATTTTATGGACATTCTTACTTAGGTTCTCCTATTTCAGATGCCAGTTCACTTGGTTCCTGCCTACCATAAACCATCAATATATTTTCTTAGATACCCCTTAGTGTGAATATTATTTTGAAATGAACTGAGTTGGCAAAGTTGTCTAATGCTTTCAAAAAATGGCACTGATTTTGCGAAAGATTTTATGAATGACTTAGATCTTTATGGAAGCAATTTTATTTTTTGTATGTGTCAGTATATGGATGCAGACCTCCTTCCTCGTCTTGTTATTTCACTTGTTGAATTATGGACAATTTTAAGGTTGATCTGGAGATGGGCAGAAAGAAAGGAAAAAGGATTATGATCTCCGAACATGTTTTCTATTCCTGCTGAAGAGAAGGACCTTTTCTGTGAGCCTACCTTCTCATTATAGCTGTCCTTCCATCTTCCTGTACATAAAGCTGTAATTTTTTAAAGATTTATTTATTTATGCATACAAGAGCTGGGGTGTAGTCCAGAGGTTGTGGCGGGGGATGAGAGAATTCACCAGAGACAGAGTGGGGAGCAGAACAGCCGGATCTACTGAATACACTGCTGAGGGGAGCAGCGGGTGAGACAGGAGAGGTCTGCTGTGCCATGTGGGAAGCTCCCTGGCCGGGGATCGAACTTGTGTTATAATGGCTGTCCTTAGTTTCATAGTACTGAGACTTAACCCCTCGCGCCACCAAGGAGGTCCCATAAAGTTATAATTTTGAGACACATTTTTACAAAAGGAACCTTTATTGGGTGACCTTTATGTGGTTTGCGCTATGATGATCTAGTCTTAAGACTTCTCAATAAAACTCCAGCTCTTTGGTAAGTGTGGAAAGGAGCTACAGGTTTGTAAAGTGAAGAATTTAATCTCACATTTCAAGATAGACATAGCTATGTTTTAGTTTTCTATCATCTGTAGAATTAGAAGGAAAGGGGTATGTTCACAACCTCGGTTCTCTATCAGAATATTGGTGACTGTTGTGGGATGTGTCCCCTCTAAGTATCTGATGATGTTGCGGTTGGTATTGTGACTCATGTGTACTTTCAGCCCCTGCACAGCTTGATGGCCGTTCTCCTCTGCTTGCTGCTTTTCAGTTGACTGTCAGTGGGGTTTGTGGGGTGGAATCATAAGCACTCACAGGCTACACTGTCATACTCAAAATTGGTTGGAGAGCCCAAAGATCTAGTTCATGGGTCTTTTTGTACCAATTGCAGAGAAATCTTAGGGTCAGGGGAAGGGACAAGGAAATAAGTTAAGACATTTATTCTGGGGCCTCCCCGGTGGCGCAGTGGTTAAGCGCTGCGCTGTGGAGCTGTCGGCAGCGGCGATGCGAGTTCGACGCCCTGCCTGGGGAGAATCCCACATGGTGCGGCAGACCTCTCCTGCCTCACCCGCTGCTCCCCTCAGCAGTGTATTTCTGATCTGCCTGTTCTGCTCCCCGCTCTGTCTCTGGTGAACCCTCTCGCCACCCCACACCTCTGGTCTGTACCCCAGCTTGTATGTATAAATAAATAAATCTTAAAAAAAAGACATTTATTCTTTATGAACGTGAAGAAAACAGAAATTTCTTACAGACCCTTCTTCTATGTACTTATTTTGAAACATGAACTACTGAAAAATATTCCCTTCCTTTTTTTTCTTCTCATGATGACTGTCTTATTGTAGGGCTTTTATTTTTTTTTAAAGATTTATTTATTTATGTATACAAGTTGGGGTGCAGACCAGAGGTGTGGGGCGGCGAGAGGGTTCACCAGAGACAGAGCGGGGAGCAGAACAGGCAGAGCGACTGAAATACACTGCTGAGGGGAGCAGCGGGTAAGGCAAGAGAGGTCTGCTGCGCCATGTGGGAATCTCTCCAGCCAGGCGTTGAACTCGTGCAGCAGCTGCCGACAGCTCCGCAGTGTTGCGCTTAGCCTGTTGTGCCTCCAGAGCGACCCTGTTATAGGGCTTTTTAAGATGTACTGGGGTGAGTAGTGCTCACCACGAGCCCTCATTTCAGGATTCAAAATAGAGAAGTTTGATAGGAAACCCCTTACATTCTAGTCCTACAGTAGGGGTCACAAATTAATTTCTTAAAAAAATGAAATCTTAGCAGACTTCCCCTTTTGACTCAAACCCCTTCCTGTAAGTTCACAGTCTTGGGTACTGAAAGAAGCTCCTGGAATCCATGTCTTTGGCACCCCAACAACTGGTCTACCTTTATGCTGTTCCCCTCAAACCTATTTAAGTGCCCAGCTGACCAGCCTGACGGCGTTGGAGGCCCATCCAGATGTTGACACTGTCTGATTCGAAAGAATTATTACAAAACAAAGAAATATGGTTTCTAACATGTTAGAGAAGGACAGTAAAAAGAATATTTATTTATCTTCTTTGAATGCTGGATAGTATTCCATTGTGTATATGTACCACATCTTCTGGATCCAATCATCTATTTTTTGACATCTGGGTTGCTTCCATACCCTTGCTATTGTGAACAGTGCCACAATGAAAATACGGGTGCATGTATCCTTTTGGATTAGTGTTTTTGTGCCCTTTGGGTAGATTCCCAAAAGAGGTATTGCTGGATCATATGGAAACTCCATTTTTAGCAGTTTAAGGAATCGCCATACAGCTTTCCATAATGGTTGTACCAGTTCGCATTCCCACCAGCAGTGTAGCAGAGTTCCTTTTTCTCCACATCCTTTCCAGCATTTGTGTTGCAGTGGGTGGGGGGGCGGGGAGAGGAGAGCAAGGGCACAAAATGGAGTAGGAAAAAACATGAGGGACCACGGAGATGGATCACGGGTGAATTGGTGGTGGGTCACCCAAGGGGAATACAAAATGTAAAAGATATAAATAACAATAAAAATATATACATTAAGAAAAGAATATTTATTTAGCTTATGGCATATGGAAGCGTGAGAGGTGCACCATGCTTTTATTCTGTGGTTGCACCTTATCGGCCTTCTTGGGAATGATCAGGGGGAGTTCAAATAGGCAGAAGTCCTCTGCTCAGCACAGTCTTCAAGCTAGCAAGTCACAAGACAACATGTAGCTGTTTTTTAGTGTCAGCTATGGTCAGGAACGTGTGTTGTGGCATTTGGAAGAGGAATTAGGGCAGTTAGCTAATTGCACGCTTGAAAATGACAAGCCACTTGAAAATTCAAAAGTCTGACTCAAATCCAAGAAGAAATCGGTGGAGCTTTGAACTTCACAGTTGTTATTTTATACTGAATTTCAAGCACTTCCTATAAAACATGGAAAATTTGCTTTTCTCCCCCAACCTTATCCTGAGTATTTTGCTATTCTTAGTCCATGTTTGTTTTGAAGTGTTCTTGATTTAAAAGATGGAGGGAGTAGGTTATATCAGTTGTATTAATTCAAAAACAACCTTGCTTTGCTGTGTAAGTATTTTCCATCATTACTCTGCAGTAGTGCTTGTGGTTAACTTTGAGCTTTCTTATCAGGGGCAGAAGTCCAGAAATAGCTGATTGGCCAACAATCTCTGAGGTTTCAGGGGTCCTGAATACATTATGGCTGATCAACTTGGGGTACTTTACCCTCATTTTAAAAAATACAGTTTAAAATAAATATTGGAGACATTTTATCAACTATTCCAGAATTGAAAAAGATTATGCTTCTGTCTGATAAGAAGAGTCTTAGTTTGTTATCTACTAAATAGTAGGTCCCAAATCTGCAACATCATCTGCCTGGTATAAGAAGCTATTGTTTTAACATTTGAGAAACTAACTTATCTTCCTAACTCTTATCTCCTTGGATGTTGACCAGTGAAAACAAGAAATGGAAAGGTGGGTCGTGGTCCTTTAAGAGCATAGTCTAGATTTAGTGTAGAGCAAGGGTCTGATGACTGACTAAGGTTTTTTAAAAAATAGACTCCTGAAATCAACCACTTTCAATATTGAAGGTGATCTTAAGGTGATGTTGGAGTTTTTCACTTTTGATTTTAGCAGGTTGAATGCTTCAGGTTATAGAGAAGACACTCTGGTTTTTCATAGGCATTGAATAAGAGCCAGAAATTCAAGACTTTCATTCATTAGCCTTTTTTAAAACTAGGTTCTCTGCAAGTCAGCAATTCTCTTGGAAATCATATTCCTTCTTGTTTCTAGGTGAACTAACTCTTAAACTTAGAAAGAAAAACCTTTGCTTTGCTTTCTAGAGTAGAGGCGGGCTAGGGAGGGATAGTAGTGTTGAGAAAAACCAGCTGGAGATTCTATTTCAGAGAAGTGGATGGAAGGTAGCAATGAGGAGGAATGCCCCAATCCATATGCCCAGCAGTTGTCAGGTCAGCGCTAATCCCACTTGGACAGGGGTCTTCTTTGTTGTGGGGGCCTGTTCTGTGCATTCTAAGATATTAAGCACCCTACCTGCCTTCACCTATTAGATGCAGTTACACCCCCCACTGTCCACTGTGTCAACCCCAAGCCCCCCCCCCCACCCCCAACATTGCTAAATGTTCCCCTGCAGGGCACAATCATCCACAGTTGAGAACCAGGCCCCCTACAGGCCCTCAGGATATAGTTACAGGCAAACTCTAAATGGAGGTGACACAGTCTCCTTCCTTCACCAAGGCACACCCTCTCATATCAATCCCACTTTGACAGTTGATAATTCCTCTTTCTAATTCACTCTTATTTTTATCCTCAGTTGAGATGAAACTTTCTCTCAGAGGTTGCCTGGGCACTGAGGTCACTAGGTCCTAGATCTGCCCTCAGTTCCAGGTTGAAACTTCTCTCCTCACATCTACCTGTACCCTGTCTCAGGTTCCCTGGCTTCTACCCACAGCATTGCCTGGAATGAACTGGTAGGCTGCTTTCAGTTATTTTGGTTCAAAAAACTTCCTCTTTTTTTCTTTTTTCATTTCGTTTTGTTTTAAACCACAGAATCTCAAAGCGTCTCAACAACTTCACTCTCTTCTGACTGTACCTTGCCCCCCTCATTATTATTAGCCGATGTGGGTGGAGCGGAGCTCATGTCACACCTACTAGGTCTCATTTGCTCAAAATGATCCATCCGCACCAATCCCAGCCACCTCTGGGCTCCTCCTACGCCAGGCAAAGCCCCTTTCCATTCATGTATATTGTGTGGCTCCTTGGGCAGAACAGTCTGTAGGTTGCCTTGCGAATCATAGCTTTCAGAATCATCCTTTTCTCCATCCCGTAATCTGGGGTTCCAACTCCAAATAAACCGCTTCTTTTCTTTTTTCCATTTGAAGGCCTGGGGTGGTTACAGGGGTGGGTTGAGGACAGGGGTGAGGGGTTGGCTTCTTCGTATTGCAGCTTTATCACTGTTGCCTCCGGTATCACCTGTTATTAAAATGTCTGTGTGTAGAGACAGCTGAATGAAGGGGAGCCACCGAGAACGACTGCATGACCACAAAATATTTCTGAGAAGATAGTTGCTCAGTCACTGAGTGCTTTCTTTTTCATCAGCCAGAGGTCGTAAACAAGTCGTGTTATCTTAGACATTTTATGTTGTAGTGCTTGCATGTCAGGCAGGTTTGGTTAGGGATATCTAAAAGCAAATGGTACACTGAAAGGAACCAACAGCATGGAGAACCAGGTATTGAGGAGAATAAAGAGATAACAAGTCTAACTATAAGAAACACCTGCCAATTTCTTTGTAGGTGGGCGTGAATAAAAAGCTTTTTTGAGAGAAAGTAGATATTTATTTAGAGACATAATGGTTGTATATCAGAAAAGCTAGTTTATATGTCAATGATAAAGTATCAAAAGGAAAACACACACACACACACGTACATACACACCTATCCTTCCCACTAAGGTACTCCCAGAGTGATTTAAGACATGATTTATAATAGAAGAAAGTCAAGAAACGAGATTTATGTCTTTAATGCATTGTTAAGCTGATTATGTTCAGTCTCCTACAGGTTCTGAAATCCTAATCTAGTGAAAATACAGATGGCTTTTAGATATTAATGTGATTCATTTTTTTCTTTTAAGCTTGAAGAAGAATTCCAAAGAACGGCCAACATATCCAGAGCTTATGGTAAGTATTGTTATTAGTGTGAACTTGTCCATGCTAAGAACTAGTCAGGGTAAAGGGACTAAGACCTACATTATAATTCATCAACCATATTGGAACAAATTGCTTATTTGTGCAGACATTGGTCACTGGAATTGAACTCAAGAGAAAGAGTGGAGTGCCTACCTTGTCTGCCCCCTTCCTTAGTATAACCTGGGACTTATCTCACATCTGAGCAGTTTCCATGCTGAAAAACCTGTACTGTCATTAGACCAAAACATGTCTATAAAATTTAAATTTTCAAATTTCAGAGATACAAAGCATCACAAAGTACTAATATAAAATGAAGGAAAGTAGAAGTTAAAGGATGTCAGTGATGAGAGAAACTTAAGTGCTAAGTGACAACAGCATTTGATAAAATAATTAGGATTGATCGGATGCATTTCTGTTTGGTGGGCATTTTGGGAGGACAGACTGTTTTCTTATGGTTTTCATTTTGGTGGGAAATAGTGGCACAAAGTCTTATCTGAATTACACTGCTTCAGCGTTCATGGTTTATCATTTGTGCTATCTATGAAGAAAGAGGGAAAACATAACCTTAAGGTGGTTTGAAAATGATTTCTCTCACATTGTGGTAATTACAATTTGAAACTGGTTACAAGTGAATATTTAATATAAATAACAGGACCCCAAAGCTGGAAATTCTTCCCTAAATGCATGTTGAATGTGGGGGAAACATATTTTTTGGAAATACTATGCAATACAGACAATTTGCTAAGTTGTGTTCACCTATGTTTGTTTCAGTTCCCAAGGTCTTAATTTTAGCAGGGGAATGAAAGAGTCTGTTCTTGCGCAATTTCAAAAGAAGCTTCTTACTGGAGCAATTATTCAGCAGGCACTAAATGTTTGCTTCCATGCCAACCCAACCCCAAGTAGTGCTCAGATCCTTAAGACTAGTTCCTGACAGGTGCTGGAAGTATAGGTTCCTGATATCTCCTAACAAATGGTATGGTTACATGGCTCCATCTTGGAAAAAGTTTAGGTTGTCAAACAGTTTTATGTCATTTCATTTTGGAAAATGTCCACTTGAGTCCTTTGCCCTTGTTTTGCAATTGAGTTGTGTGAGTTCTTTATATATTTTGGATATTATCCCTTTTCAGCTCTATGGTTTGTCAGTATTTCCTCCCATTCTGTAGGTCACCTTTTCATTTTGTTCATTGTTTCTTTTGCTGTGCAGAAAGCATTTTAGTTTGATCTAGTCCTGCTTGTTGCTTTTTGACAAGTCAGTGAAAAGGTATTCATCATCAATGCCCATCAGGGACACACAAATCAAAACTGCAGTGACATTACCTCACACCTGTTGCCATGTCTATTATCAAAAAAGCCGAGAGATAACTAGTGTCGATGAGAATGTGGAGGAAAGGGATTCCTTGTGGTCCCTCTGATCATGGAAATGTAAACAGTTTGGTGGCACCTCAAAAAATTAAAAATAGAATTGCCTTATGATCTAGCAGTTTTACTTCTGGGTGTATGTCTGAGAGAAATGAAATCACTATCTCAAAGGGATATCTGCACTCCCATGTTTGTTACAGCAGTAATTGCAATAGCTAAGAAAGGGGACCAGGAAGCAAATTCAATGACCATCAACAGATGCATGAAAAAAATGGGATCGACACACAGACTGGAATGTTATTCAGCCATAAAAAAGGATATCCTGCCTTTTGCAACAACATGGCGGAAGCCTGAGGGCATTATGCTAAGCAAAATAAGTTTGACAGAAAAAAAATACCATATGATCTCATACATATGTGGAATCTAAAAATAATGAACTCATAGAAACAGAGTAGACTGGTGGTTGCCAGGCGTGAGGTAGGATGAAGAAGTAGGTGAAAGTTCAAAGTTATAAGATGAAGCTGTGGGGGTTTTGTGTATAGTGTGGTGACTTTAGTTAATATTACTATACCATATGTGGAAGTTGCTAGAAGTGTGTACCACAAAAAAAAAAAAAATGAAACTTAGGTGATGGAGGTTTAACTGATTATATAGTAATCATTTTGCAACATAGGTGGTATCAAATAATCACATACATTAAGCTTACACAGTGGATATGTCTGTTATAGCTTAAGAAAGCTAGAAAACAAAAGAAAAGAAAAGGTGTGGCTTGGAGATCTCAAGAAGAGTTACAGAGAGCTAACTGGACAATAGGCCATAGTCCTAGCCATGGACATGGATTTTCAGTGCTCTCAGTTAAGCGCTGCTTGAAGTCGGACCATTCTCTAACTGGGTGAAGCCTGAGAAGAGACCAGGCAGTCTTCTTGGGCCTCTGTTGTCCCCTCGACAGCTATGGGCCTCGGCATTCTGCTGGTTTTCTTCAACTAAGACCCACAGCTGAGAGAGAATAGAAGAAGAATAACTTGAGAAAATCCTAGCAACTACATTTTGGGTTGAGTATTTCCTCCCCAATTCTGTTTTCTTTTCTTTTCTTTTTTTAAAGATTTATTTATTTATGCATACTAGAGCTGGGGTGCAGGCCAGAGGTGTGGGGGCTGAGAGGATTCACCTGAGAGAGAGTGGGGAGCAGAACAGGTGGATTGACTGAAATACACTGCTGAGGGGAGCAGCAGGCGAGGCAGGAGAGGTCTGCTGCGCCATGGGGGAATTTCCCTGGCTGGGGATCGAACTCGTGCTGCAGTGACTGCAGATAGCTTCATAGTGCTGACTTAACCCCTTGCGCCACCAGGGAGGCCCCCCCAATTCTGTTTTCAATAGCCCACCAGGGGTCTTTTCAGGTGTAGCTACCCTGGGTTGCTTTGCTTTTGCAAGGCCCAGAGCATTTTGAAATGAATTTCACATAAAGTGCAGTAGACGTGCAGTGATTCCTGTGTGGCCTGTACTCCAATTTTCAAGTTGCCCTAGTTGTCACTATTTTCAGAGAAATGCAGAATATGTTTCCCCTTTCAAGTGTCCTCCTCTCATAGATTTCACCAGGACACACTTGATGAACAATGGCTGAGTTCTAGCTTAACATAATTTGGCAGCTAATGTTCCTACCTGCCCAGTAGTCTGACACTGTGCTCTTCTAAGACTTGTGCATTATTGTTTTAGGATTGTGTGGGTCTCCTGACCCTCCCCCCTTTCTTTTTATGACATTAGTCTTTGTGGTCCTGGAAATAGATGTGCCTTTTAAGGCTCTAACTGCTCCCTGCTTTCCTGTGGAATTGAGGTTTTTAAATGGAAAATCTGAGTCCAAGATCTTTGACTTGAACATTGAGAAAACAGGCTGAGAGGCTATTGTTTAGGTTGTAGGAGTTGGTGAAGAGGTAGAAAGGGGAAACAACCCTTTTTACAGGTGAAGGGCAGTATAATTAAGGCCCTCACCAGACAAGTACCTGTTAATAGAAACAGTTTTCTCCCTGACGTGGATTGAGGGGCGTGGATTAAAATCACCTCATTTGCTTCTTCTCTCAAACTGCCCTGGAGGACGTGGGCTTGTTCTCATACAGTGGGCACCAGCTCACTCTGTTTGGGGAGAGGGCTAGGTACTAAGTATTTTAGGCTTTCATGATAGCACAACTCTCGTTCTAATATAAAGCAACCACATTTAATATGTAAGCTTACAGGTGTGGTTGTGTTCCCACAGTTGTTTATTTCAAAATCAGGAACGGACTCAATTGGACCCGTGACCTCCTTTTATTGACCCTGTCGTAGACAGTAGCCACCAGAACGGGGAACCATGTGAGGTGGTCTTCGACAAAGAGCCCCGGAAGTTCTAGGTTGACTGAGAGTGTTCAGCGAGGATGACTGAACCCAATGGAAAACATGGGGTGAGGTGTGGGCCGCGGAGACTGTTGGGGGCCATAGCTTGCTCTGATGCCCCTGGCAGTATGTCAGCATCTCCATGGCACAGCAGTGAACTTAGACGTGGCATGTCCTCCCTCCCTGTACCTGGCTTTTTTTAAAAAATAAGTCTTTAAGATTTATTAGGGGTGTAGGCCAGAGGTCTGGTGTGATGTGGTGAGAGGATTCACCAGAGAAGAGCGGGGAGCAGAACAGGTGGGAGAGACATACCTTGTTTTTTTTTGTTTTTTGTTTTTTTTTTTTTTTTTGAGAAAAGCAACCTGGACTAGAGCCTTGGGGTGATTCCATGGTGCTTCATTTGCTCAATGCCTGGTCGCCGTCTTCGCTATTCTTAGACTGCCGCTTGTGGAAGAGACTGGGTTTCCTCCCAGTCTTTGACAACCTCAAACCCACACAAGAAGGCGGGTTACACTTTCCATTTTGACAGGCCTGCTTGCATTCCCCTCCCCCTGCCTTCTGCTTCTCACAGCATTTTTCCAGCCTGAGAATAAACTAAAAGCTGCTGTGGATTTTTGTGTCAAGACTTTAGGTCAGGTGTTTGAATTCATTCACAGACTCAGATGCTGAACTAATCACCCCAACTGACCCAGAGGCAAAATGGGGTGGCGGGCATTGGAAGTAGTTACTGAGACAATCTGAGGTTTGTCGTGTCCTGTTTTGATAGTAAAAGGCTTTTAAGTACATGAAAAGATCTTCAAATGTCAAGAGGATGTGGGAGAACTAATAAGCATGATGGTAAAGCACTTGGTAAGTGTGCTGTGTAAGTGGTTAGTAATCAAAAGTAATGCTGCTATTTATTTGTCCAGGGAGCTTAGGATGAAGGCCCCAGTGTCCCGAGCGCCAGGGAACATAGTGGGTGTGAGACTCCCAGGCTTCTCCAACCTGCTGTTCAGCTGGACAAAGGCAGAAATCCTCCTTTTCCGCTTTCTGAGTCACGACACTTAACACTGACCACCTACCTTCTTTGGGGGTTTATTTTTTTTTGTTCCTTTGCCATTCGCTTTGTTTCCTAAAACTTCCCTGGGTGGGCATTCAGCTCCCCGCAGAGCTGACTCACCCAGCCCTCTGTTGTCAGGTTTAAAACAAATATAATTAGCCAACCTTACAGCTATGCTACGTGAAGGTTGTAAACTGCAATCCCCTAAGTCAAGGGAAACGGTGAGTCATGGACGTGTCTGCATGTGAAAATGCTCATATTTAGCTGCTCTGCTCGTCTCTGAAAATAATACCAGCAGACGGTCAGGGAGGTGACTGAGCCGTGGGGCGGGCAGGGGGCACTGGGCTCTCTCTAACGGAATTGTGCTTTCTAACCAGCTGTGGGGCTGGTTAGTTTGGTTTCTACCATGAGAACGGTGGATCGTGAGCATCTGTGTCTCCTTCTAATTAGAGGTGGAAGCTTCCAGAGTGACAGCCGGTTCTTACTGTAATCAAATCGATCAGTTTTGGGAGGACTTTTCTGGTGCAGAGAAAAAGTCTATTTCTTCAAAATTCTGAGGTGTGTGACCTCTCCAATTGTACCATGTCTCTGCCCAGCCCACGTGTTAGGCTTGATGTTCTTGGGAAGCTGAATGTATCGGAGTTGTGTGAACATAAACCATTTTTTGCCTTTTCCATCTTTAGTCTCTGAGTTGAACTTTATCCTCACGTACCTAGAGTTCATTGTGTATGTTATTTGCCAAATGAATGAACTCTTCATCAGGAGACATGGAGGCATAACTTGTAGTTGTACAGGTGCCTGAGGAAATGACTTTCTGATTGTCTCTGTTCAAACCAACTCCTCAATTAATGACAGCACCCCTCGTCTTTGTTCCACAAAATTTGTTTCTCATTCTACCCACCCATTTCTTGAGACAGATGTGCGTGCCTCTATTAAATTTGTAATTCTTTTTCTACAGAATCATTCTAGAAAGTACTTTGAAGAGGATGGGGTTATTTGCAAATCAAAGGTTTAGACTGGTCTTGGTTAATCCTTGTATTTTGCCATAGATGGGATTACAATAGCCTAATTATTTTTGTACTTTTGTAAAGCAGTAAATATCTGTAATTGAAACAGATATCAAAATAGGAGGAGTGACAACTAAACACTATCTTGAAAATGTTTTAGCATGAGATGTGTGCTTGATGTGGATAGAGGTGAGAAGGGTCTGGGTTAGCCCCAGTAGCATTATTTAATCTATTTACCAAACAGATTAGTTTTCTAATCCCATATGTTGTCAGTGATAAATATTAATACCTTATCTTTCTCTTTTTCTTTCTCAGCAACATCCATTTTTTACCCTACACGAATCCAAAGCAACAGATGTGGCATCATTTGTAAAACTGATTCTTGGAGACTAAAATCAAATGGACTTAATCGGTTGACCCTCCTGTGGACTGGTGGGTTTACAGGGTGAAGCAAGTTCACTAAAGCGCCAATAGAAACTCGTCTTAGAGATAATTTAACCCTGCCTCTCAGAGGGTTTTTTTTCTCCCCATTTTCCTTTTTCACCCCTCCAGAGGGGGCCTTGGAATCTCTAGTATAGGATGAACTGTCTAGATGGATGAAATATGATAAAAGCTTAGGACTTGAAAAGGTGATTAAATATTTAATGATGTGTCATATGAGTCCTTAAGCTTCTCAGAATCCTCTTGTTCTTTATACACTGACTGCATTGGCCCTAGTCAAAAGGTGCTACAGTAGTGATGCCATTGTAAGTAGATTTGTACTTTGTCCCACTGATTCTTTTAATATTTATGTTTAACTGCTTGGTGGAAAAGATTCCATTTTATGCAAGGAGGGAGATACAGAAGACCAGGTTGGGTTGGCAATATTTATAGGGCTTTTATTTTGAAAGTTCAGTGGTGTCTGTGGTCCAGAGAAATTATTTAATATGCATCTTTAAGAGTATTATAAAATATCAACAAGAAGCTCTTCTTGTGAAAATTTCTTCCAGCTGCTCTGTGCTGCCATGTCCCCAAATTTCTGCTCAGTCCTGGTTAATAACCACGTTTTAGGTGAAATGGCAAGATGGCCCGGTCGTATCCCTTTCCCAACTTTGGAAAACATGAAGTCACTTTCATCAGAGTTTCCAGTATCACACATTTGATTCTCTTGACATTTGTGTTGCAGTAATGGAATGTGATTCCTGATGTGATCTTCTATTGCCTGTGTGTGTGTGTGTTCGATATGTCAAAAGTTCTGCCAGGTGGTTTCTGTGAATACCTGTATTTATTGAGTGAGGAGAATGTTCCCCTCAGTCTTGAGGGGAAATATGTCAAACCACATAGAGAATTGGTGCCTTCTTCTGCTTTCGCCCCTCCTATAACGTATAGCCCTAAGGATTGCCTTTGTAGTTAACTTATTCTTTTGCTTTGTTGTTGTGGCCATTGCTGTTGAATCAAGCCTTACTATTAATAGAAGGTCTGCAAATAGAAGAAAATTTAAAGCAGTTCTTTGATAAGATAAGAGGATAATTGGGAGGGTTGAATTTATTCCGAGGGATGGGCTGCCGGGTTCCCAGTGGTTGTGTAGACGCTACATCTGTCTTCACAGCTTGCAGGAGCTGAATCCACTTGAGGTGTGTAGATCTCTTACTAATTTCTAGAGGGTAACTAAGGAACAAAAGCTCTTTCTCGTGCCCAGATGCACTCATGGGTCTTTGATTTGGGGTTCTAGTTTCCTCTAGGATACACAGAGAAAATACAGACAGGTAATAACCAGTAAACATTTCTTTGGGACATAGTGCTAATTCAAGGGTACTCATGCAGTACAGGGACAGAGATTTTGCATAAAAAATATCATTGTTTCTTCCCTGGCATCAATTTCACAGAGATGGAGAGAAGGTTGCCCTCTTTCATTATTTCCTTCCTTCCCTTTTAGAATTTGAAGTGCACTCATAGTTCCTCTGGTGCATTTTTTCCTTGTTTTTGAACTGTAGCTCATAACAGTTGAGTGAGTATGACACTTCCATGCCCTTCTATTTATTCAGTTCTAAGAGATACGTGTTTGATTAAACATCCTTGTCATTTGCTATAAAGCTACCTCTGTCCTCCTCTTTTTCCAGCCAGAAAAGGGGTACTAGCCTAGTGATTGTGGTCAGCCACTTTCCCAACCACCTTCTTAAATCTGAAAGTTTCTCTCTTTGAGACTGAGAGAAAACAATCACCACTATATTCCTTACTCACTTCATCCATTTTATGAAAAAAGAGTAGGAAGAAACCAGGGGCTGTTGCATTACAGGCAGCTTTTGGTGAAATATGTAAAGCAAAACATCTTTCTAGTCTGGCCCCGTACTCATGGTGGTTTTTATTTTGAAATATTCTCAACGAAGTCTTGTAGTTTGTTGTTTGTGTGTGCCTGTCCATTCTGTGAGCCGAGGGCTGAACTTGCAGAAACAACCACACAGCATGGAAAAGGAGTGAGTTTATGATTCTTCACCCTGATGCATCCAGGAATCGTGGGAGACTGTGCACGCTCTCAATGCCAAGGTCCCAGAGAGCTGCATTTCACTGGTCCAGGGTGCAGCCTGGGAGTTGGTATTTACACAAGCTGGTCACGTGATTCTGATGCACGGCAGGGTCGAGAGCTCTGGCCCAGTGCCTTCCAAGAACAGGGTTGATTTAAACTGACTTTCTCATGAACATTTGCAGAAAGGTGCAAGAGCTCTCTCTCCTTTCTCTGTCCTCATCTGTGGGACCATCTCTGCCTCTGTCTGAGAAGGCATGTTCCTGGAATGCTGATTTGAAATCTAGGATATCCTTTCCCCGTGGAAACAATATATTCTGTGATGATTAGCTGTCTTCTATACTAAAGAAAAATGGCTTCACAACCTTACGGGTCTAAATTTTAGAATGTGAGAATTTGGTTTTGGAGAACTGTGCTGTATGTTCTGAACAACCAATATTTTTTTAAGATTTATTTATTTATGCATACAAGAGCTGGGGTGTAGGCCAGAGGGGTGTGTGTGTTGGGGGGGGAGGTGAGAGGATTCACCAGAGACAGAGTGGGGAGCAGAACAGGCAGATTGACTGAAGTACACTGCTGAGGGGAGCAGCGGGGGAGACAGGAGAGGTCTGCTGCGCCATGTGGGAAGCTCCCTGGCCCGGGATCAAACTCGTGCTGCAGTGGCTGCTGATAGCTTCATAGTGCTGACACTTAACCCCTTGCATCACCAGGGAGGCCCCTGAACAACCAATTTTAAAGTAAATGTTGGGGTGCATAAGCTGTTATAGGTTGATGCAAGTTGAAGAGAGGGAGAAAAAAGTGGTATTATTGGCATGTACTGTCTGAATAACAGCCCTATCTGTATCTATGCATTAGAAATACGTAATATATTAGAAAGTCAACATTTCTCTACAAATCTTGCTCATGCTTTTTTTTCCAAGAGTATTTGATTTGGTATCATATAATTGTCCATAGTATAAATTGTCTTGATGTTCTTAAAAACATCCATCTCTTTATCCTGATTTCAAATGTGTGTCCAAAAAGTAATGTGGCTTTTGAGACAGTTGCCATCTCCATTTGATGATTATATTGGCTGCATTCCCCTCCAGAGTAGCCACTTGGAAAGATGATATATTTATCTCCTAAAATCATTGTCGCTTCTCTTGCAGAAAAGGCTACAGACTCCATTCTCTCTTCTTTGTGTATAACTAGCAGAATCGTCCTTTTATAATTACTCCTTAGTGGTTTGTTTTTCCACAAAAATCCTTACCAGGTATTTTTCTCTTTAGTTCACCACCTTGTTATCAAACTTAACACCAAATTGTGTTTGGCCATTTCCGGATGTCAAGTCAGCCCTCTGTGATGAAATTTTCCCATTGTTGAGACTTTTTGAAAGACTATGGCATGGGCCTTGAACATAATTTCACAGGTAGATATCCCAAAAATGTCTGTGTGGGTTTTTAAGCAAAACCAACCTTTCTAGAATAAATGTAGAGTTTCCGCAAATGGCAGCTTTAAAGGAGAAAAAATTCTCTCTCTCTTACACACACATATATATTTGATGATCGATTATCAGCCGGATAATCTCTGATTTCACATGTGGTGCTCAGGTATTGGCCTGATGTGGACAAACAGATCTAGTCAGAATGATCCCGTTAAGTTAGCAGCTTCTATCTTGGGTAAGCCAGATGAAATGGAAAATGAGTATGTGTGACAATAGTTTAAACTTGTTTGATTTTACAGTTCTTATATATCCTCTAAGCCTAAAAAAAAAAAAAAAAAAAAAAAAAAAAGGTTATGCCAGAGACTCCCAAATTTTCTGTTTGTGGTAACATTGTTTTCTTAGAATTTTTTTTCACAGTGCTCTAGGCCAGCATAAATACGTCATCGTTCCATTGATTAAGTAGTTAGGTCCATGCAATTCAATAATGGTGGTTTATACAATGCCCTGCAGATGCTGCTGTGTTTCCCTCCAAAGTTTATGGGCTCGTGGTGCCCCAAGGAGTTTGCAAGGCATGCGGGATGTCTCAGCACACAGCTTGGGCACCATAGATATGTGTTCCACTGATGTCTCTGTTATCTGTAGTTAATGATGTTCAAAATGGAATTTGTGGTCTCTCAGTTCTCTAGATTACTTCACTCTTTGTGTTCCATCATTATTATGACTGTTTTTTCTTGCCTCTGCTGGGTTAGTCTGACCTTTGCCGTTCGCCAGTCCTACAATGTCATAGTCTAGAAAATGAAGTACTTGTTACACCCAGCATAAAGGAGGCGAGTGCTGAGACTATTGAGGCCCCTGTTTTCTCCAAATGTAACTGATTTAATATCCTGGGACTAGGATCAGGAAAAAGAGAGAGAGGGACTAATGTTTTGATTATTTAACAATAAAAGTGCTTTTGTTGACCAAGGAACTTCATTAGCTCTACTCAGAGGAATTACCCTGTTTTTTCCAAAAGTGTCTAATGAAATGCATTATCTTTGGCATGAAAATGAGATGGAAGCCTAGCTTCTAAGTTCTGACCCAAAAGCCTCTTTAGCTCTCAAACTCCCTCTGGCCTTGAAGGTAGGAATTGTATATTCATAAAATTCACTGGAGCTGATGAGCAGATCTAGTAAAATAAATCGAATATTTATCATGCTAGAAATTTCTTAGTATCTGTCTTCTTAATGTCTATGTATGACTTCAGGGAGATTTGCTGGTTTAAAGAACTTTTTCATTTTTTATTAAATTAGCAAGTAGAAAGTATAGTTTTCAACTGGACCCTGAAATTTTATATATTCACAGGGAAAAATGCCAGAATAAATTCTTGCTACCAAGTGTGATAGAATAGGAACAAAAGATATTTAAAGCTATTTTATTCCAGAAGGTCCAGATTCCGCTTGTCTAGCGGTGTGAGAGTGTGTGCATGTGTGTGTGCCTGTGTGTGTGTGTGCACGCACTGTTAAATGTGCAGGCATCTGAAGATGCTGTGGCTTTCTTTGGCTGTGACTGGAGCACTCTGGATTCCTATGAGTGTCAGTTGAAAGCTAGGACCTTTTCCTGAGAAAAATATACACAGTCCATGGAGCACGGAGTTTACAAACATCTTTTTGTTGTTGTGCGGGAGGAAAGTGGCGTACAGTTTATAGACCCCGTGTAATCAATAATCTCTGCTTTATAGAATGTAGACTGTGACATCCTAGACCAGGGGTTAACTTTATTTGTAAAGGACCAGATAGTAAATGTTTTTGGCTTTGTGTTCCTTACTGTCTCTGTTGGTAACTACTCAAGTCAGTCATAGGATGAAAACATCCACAAGCAATATGTAATTGAATGAGCATGGTGTTGTGTTCCAATAAAACTTTATTTATAAAATCAGGAGATGAACTGGATTTGGCACCTAGGCCATGATCTGCTAGAACCTGTCCTAGACTATCAAATAATAAGCTCCAACTGATGAATTATGTGTACAGAGTTCTTCCATTTAGAGTATTGATTTAGCCTGGCTACTGTTAAGGCGGATCAGGAAGATGGACATAGGAAAATGAAATTGGAAAGGGGGGGACTCAATTGAAAATTGCTTCTTAATTTCCTCAGGTAAGTATCACTTGCTCTGGAAGCCAATGGCACAATATTCCTCAGATTAAATTGAGTGCCTGCTTTTAACTTTTCTATGCAGAAGCTGACATAACTTACTTCAGCTTGGAGAAAAAAGACACACTTCCCTTTAGACCTCACCTTCATCCTTGTCTCTCAGCTTCACACTTTATTTCTCTCTGTGGTGTGATTTGCATGTTTGGAGACTCATTAACCCAGACACTGATCCTCTAGTTTTCCGTTTCCCTGAACTGTGTTCAGATCTGAGAATTTGGGAGGCCATCCTTGCCTCCTAATGTGAAGGCAGATGCAATTCTTAAAAAATATTCTAATCCATCCAACTCATTTCTTTGATCATTTTTTTTTACAAAGTAAGAAGTGATGAAAGACTTGTTCTTAGGTCAGGTTAGAGTGACAAGAGACTTGGTTCTTGCCATTGAGGGTTATCTCTGGACTTGGAGAGAGGAGGATGCTTTACCTTCATCCTGTCTGAAATCATCAACACATTTCTATTGTCAGGTGGCTGTGCCAAATGCCCCCTTTGTGATGTGATTATCTTGTGTTGTCACTCTCCTTGAGTTTCCACCCTCCGTAGCCTTTACTGAAAGCTCTGCTTTCTGGAAGGTTCCAGAACAATGACTTAATATGCTTTGCTTTCTGTTAGTATTTGCAGCCTCTGTGCTGTACAGAACACCATGAATACTCTGACTGCCAGTTACCTCAGCTATTCTTATCATCTCCTTTCAGCCCAGGACAACACATCATCTTTAAAACTATAGTCTCTTCATTATCAGAGACATTTCACTTCCTGCTGCATCATCTGGGTAACATCAGTTATGCTTAGAATGACACTCAGAAACTCCTTAAGAGAGCACAGTGAAGTATTTGCTCTGACAATTTACCTAAAAGCATGTTTTCTCTTCACCTAGGGACACAAAACCTGAATTCCAGAGCCTTCAAAATGAGATTACCCTTCTGGGGAAAGCACATTGTCACCAGATACATCACTCACCACCTGTTCCTGGTGTCTGCAAAGAAGATATGTCATTTTTCTGAGGTTTAGAGAGTCACTGTTTACAGCTGTGCAAGTGCTATTCTGCCAGAGCAGGGGTGTTTGGAATCAAGACTCAAGTTGAGGTTTATCTTTTTCATTTCTGATCCTGATCCTAATCCTCTTTTTTTTTGAGCAAAATTTCTCTCAGAGTCTCTCTCCTATCTGAGGTAAAGAGGACTTGGGCCAAAGTGGAAACATAAAGCAAGATCAAAGAATTTATAATAGGGATATGTTTATTTAAGAAGCCAGTTATCACCTTGTCACATATATGTGTTAATAGAATTTAAAAATATCCAACTTGGTTGCCTGGGTCTTTCCATATCTTGACATCACTTGTATTGTCATCTGACCTAGGGCACTGAGTTCTTCATTCTTGGGAATTTACTCTTTGATTTTCGGGAGAGTCACATTGTGTTTCTTTCTTAGAGTTGTCAGTTCAACAGATTTTGTTTGTGGGCAGTTAATATTGACATGCATGGGTTTCCCTCAGGTCATACTTTTATATTTGTGAGATTCAGGGTCTTTCTTTAGAGCAAAGCTAGTGATCTTAGGACTTGGAGATTGACCTGAAGTAAAGCAGGGGAAAGTCATGGCACTTCTTGGGACCTTAATGTGGGAAACAGGACTACCTAGGTAATCCCTCAAGTTTGTGACTTTGACCAGGCCATCATCATTTTTTCTGCTTTCCTTGATTGCATCTGCTTGTTTTTATTGCTCTGCCCATGGGAGATGATCTGGGCTGACTTAACACTGTTGTTTAAGTGAAAAAGAACTAGTCTAACCATTTTCATACAACAAAAGATCTAAGTCAATAATTATGCATGAGTCTGCCTCAGTTGTTCTCAAATATCAAAGATGTAAGGGATACCTAAGAGAAATTTTACCAAACCTCATCCAAAATATAGGACCTTGTAATAAGAACTTCTATTTGGTCTTTTAGAAAGAGCAGTTGGGTTAAGCATCTGTTCCCCTAAGTCATTCTGTGGTAGAAATGATCAGTTAGCATCCTTTGGTGCCTACTAACACTTGTATTGAAGGCATCAAGCTATTTCAGCATAGCAAGTCAGGCCACTGGCTTTGGGTAATGTCATTGGACTTTGGAGTTTAAGGCTAAACAGTGATGTGAAGTCATATTTGGGAGCTGGGAGAAATAAATGATAAATGCAACAAACAGTATTAAACCAGAAGCCCCACAGAAGAGCAAGCTGATAAAAGGAGGTGGCAGACAAGGTGTATCCCTCAGCTTACTTTCAGTGTTACTATAAAGATGATCTCCTGGAGAAAAGCCATCCAAAAACCTTTGTAGTTTTTGTCCCTTAAAAGTATTGAACCTAAGAAGATTCAGCACATGGCACTGATTGTTTTCTGACCATTTTCTCTAGTTTCCCTTGCGCTATTGGTTCTATATCATTTTACAATAATGATAACCCAGAAAAAAAAAGGCAAAATATTAGAGGGATGTTCAAACCCTTTGAGAGTAGACACCCCATCCGTCAGCTACCCTCTGTATAAAGAAAAACAAAGCTTTTAAACAAAACTAAGCTTTAATCATTAGTCCTGGTAGCAGACATTGTTAAGAAAGGTGGACACCAAAAGTTATCTGATGAAAATTCTTTTTCCACAATGCAGAGAACTGTGAATCTTCTTAGAAATACACTACAGGTCTTCAGCTGAAGAGCTAGGATTTATAATTTAAAATCGTGACACTCAAAGTCAGTTTGAATTTTTGGAAGTGATGAATTGTGTGGAAGACGTAGTTGTTTTGTTCTGATTTTAAAGTGTGTCTTGGTGGGTTCAGTACTTGGGAATCCAAGAGTCAGATGCACATTAATGGCTCCTGCACTATGTCTAGTGGTGTCCCTGGTGGGGGGTCTTTAGTCAATAAGAGAGGGGAAGAGAGTATGATGAAGGGTAACCTTGCCCATCTGAAACCCCCATCAACCTCCAATCAGAATATTTAGCTACCAGTGAATCTGTGGCTTAAATTAAAGGCTTGGGGAATGAAATGACAAGTGAAGAACCCCTAAAAAGCCCAAGAACCTGGCAAATTTTATAGCCAACATTGTCTGTGAGTCCCTGACTTTTGCTATGTTGAACATACTCACAAAACTTGGAGGTTGAAAAGCAAGAAGAGAGGACCATTTATTTCTAATTTTATGCATGAATCATTTGAAAGAAAATGCAGAAGTCAATATAGGAGGACCATGCATCTAGATCTTTAAATTGGTTATTTTTCTAAGTCCATTGAGGAGGAGGACTGAGGAGTGATGAGGAGTGTTATGATCAGGCTCTTGGTAGGCAGTGGAATTACTAAATTTCTGCTTTTGCAGAAGCAGGAATGAAAATTTTTGTTCCGTGACTGCTAAGAAAAAGTAAGACTCTGCATTGCTTTGGCACAGAGAAGGCTACCATATGAGACCCAAGCTGAATTACCTTGACAGGGTTTTGCAAAAGCTATAGGTGGAGGACAATAATAGGTGGAGGAACCTGGTGTAACCTTTAGAAACCAAGAACTATGATGGTGTTTCTGTGATGAACTGAAAGACAGGGGCTGCTTGGACATCAGTGGAATCATATCAGGTGCCTTGTACACACATATCTCTGGGGTGTGTAGTGAATTCTTATAGTGGTATATTAACCACTAAACTGAATTAATGGGGGTGGGGGAAGTAGTCAGAGCAGCCATTTTAGAATGTTCTGTGTCAAAAAGTTATAACTGGCAACAGTGTGTGGAGTTCTTGGCTAATCTCTGTGTATAAGCTACTGAACATGTTCAATTAAGGAAATCCAAGCAATTTCTCTTTCACACTATCCCTGTTTTATTCTTTCACCTCAAATTCGTTTGCTGAGTGGAGTGATTTTCTCTATGAACTGAAATGATGAAATGATGTTTTAATAAAATGACAGCCATTTTTTAGAAGAAAAATGCTTTCTTTATGTAATTAACTTACCAATTGGAACACATAGCCAATACTCCTCTCATTTGGTCATTTAAAGCAGGAAGAAGCAATTGGTGTGTCACTCAAGTTTCTTATTTAAATGCACAGACAGCTTTCTATGTAATTTGGGAAACTCCCCAGGAGACACAAGATGTAACTTTTACATGGAATTGAACTTTACAAGTTTTTTATTAAAATCAGTGGGTTTTCCCAGCTTCCTTTGTGCTTCAGTTTCACTGCTGAAAATGCTGCTCCTTAGTTAATCGGACCTTTGTGAGGAAGGAAAACACTTTTCTTAGATTGTGTGAATTTTATACTAGGCCTTTTTTTTATTTGTATATATGATTGCTGTTTTCCTCTGTTGCACCCCAAAATCTGCTTTTAAGCCATGTTTACTGTAAAGAGAGCTGTTGGAAACGTGACTAGTCTTTGCAATCCCTTGATGCTAGAATAAAGTCATTCCATGTGCTAGTTAGGAGGCCCTACTTTCTCTTCCTGGTACCTGAAATATTCTGAAAGGAGATCGGAGAGGTGGCACACCCTAATCCTTTGAAGCCCATTGCCAACACTGCATTTCCAGAGAATTTGAATAGAAGAATGAATGCTATTTTATGAATTTTCTCATTGCCTGATTCCTTCATCTGCCCTGTATGGCACGCTGCTAGCTTTCCCTGGTGGAAATCATCTCTTCTTCATGGACTGCATTTTTTTTTTTTTTTTTAATGAATGAGGCAGGCTGACCTGTAGAGTATGGAATTCATTAGAAGTTCATAAAATAAAGACCTCTAAAACATATGGGTGGAATGTTTCCATGCCTTTGAGGTGAATGTTAAATTCAAGCTCTGGCCCTGGGAATTTTTTGTTTGTAGCTACAGAAGGAAAGAAGTAGTTGGGGCTATGTACTTTGCTCTGTGTTTTCCTGTGTGGAAATGTGCGGGCCACCTCATTTTCTTTTTTTTTTTTTAATTTTTTTTTTAAGATTTATTTATTTATACATACAAGCTGGGGTACAGGCCAGAGGCATGGGGCGGTGAGAGGGTTCACCAGAGACAGAGTGGGGAGCAGAACAGGCAGATCAGAAATACACAGCTGAGGGGAGCAGCGGGCGAGGCAGGAGAGGTCTGCCGCACCATGTGGGATTCTCCCCGGCCGGGCGTCGAACACGCATCGCGCGCTGCTGACAGCTCCACAGCGCAGCTCTCAACCGCTGCGCCACCAGGGAGGCCAACACCTCATTTTCTTAAGGGAAAAACATTTCTCATCATTGTATGGAGAAAGGGAAATTAGAATATAGAGTGATAACATCAGCAGACTCCAGGATTGTATCTAAAATGACCTGCTTTGTAGTAAGCATGCCTCTGGTGGGCTTTGGGGACCCACGTACATACTGGTTTTGGCCTAGCTTCCTTGCTATCCAGGTTGTGTGCTTTTTTTTTCCTTTTGAACTACTGCTTATTGTAATTGGTGACATATCTCAAAATCCTGAATCCAAGAAGGTAGCTAATGAGCAAGACTTGGAGTAGGTGCAAGTATTGGTTGACAAAGGCAAGTTTGACAGCATTCTCAGATACAGAGTTAATTGAAGGGTAATGTGACTTTGTTTGTTGTTAATATTTGGAGAACCCATCTCTCCTAGGTCCTTATTTTTCAGATATTCACCTTTTCATGCAAATACCATTGGTGGGTCATACTGAATAGCCTGGAGGGTCAGCCTCTATCAGCCAATAAACAAGGAATTATAGTAATTGCCAAAGGTAATTTTGCCTATCGGTCATTCTATGATGAAATTTTCAATCACAGTATCTTGTTAAAAGCCTAATTTTATAATCTCCCTCTTCTTTTCTGATGTAAGAGCATAGTCCAAGAAGAGTCAGGTTCGGAAATAGTTCTTGGAATCTGTGTTTTTGACCCAGGAAATGGCTAAGATGTTGAGCAAAGCGGTTGTCACACAGTCCTCGTGGTGACTGCTTGAGTCCCCTCTTGCCACCTCAAAAGGAAAATGATATTGGGAGATTTGGTCAAACTTGGACTCCTCTGTTCATGAGGAGCTGACACTTTGATTTCCTATCTCAGGATATTCTTCAGTTTCACACTGCTGCTGAGGAGGAGGTGCAAAAGCTGCAGACACTGTAACGATTGGTCTCTGAATATTTGTGCGTGTGTATGTAAAACTCCACAGTGTGCTTGTCATGTCCAATGTTGTGTCAATCCATGAACTGACTCAAACAACAATTTGAAGGTAGAGAAGACAGTGATCATGGCAAACGACACCCAATCACCTCTTTCTGTCAATGTGCTAGCTATGATCTTCACAGCCAGGACAAATAACTTAAGTATTAAGGAGTTACGTGTCCCTGAAAGAAATGGTGTGTTGATCTCATATGAAAATGTACAACCAATAAAAGACATTTGAAAAAGTGCGATGAGTCTGTTTATTACTTGAGTTCTTTGTAGCAACTCCTTGTGCCAGAGATGCTGCTTGTATGCATAAAAGGTTTAAAGTTGTGCTTGAACTATTTCATCTTTTTCTCCTCTCCCATTTTCAAAACATAATGGAACAAAAACAACAGAATTGCAGTCTCAAAGACTCGTTAGGAAGTCATTTCATCTATAGTGAACTTTAGACTTAATATTCTTATATAGGTAATAATTCTAGGTTGTATGAGAGCCAGTATTTCATGATTAAATTCAGATGGTTTGTGGTGGAGACAAGACCAGATGGCTTAAATGAAAAGATTAAGATCAAGACTTTTGGGATTGCATGTGTTCCTGACACTAAACTGTTAGTCTAACTAGTCATTTGAATTTTTCTTGATTCTATACATAATACTTGTAATAGTAGGAATTTGTTTTAAACCCATCAGGCAGTGCTGCTTTGCAGATGTTCTGGGCAAGAGAAAATGTTGGTACAAGTCAGTATGGTTCAGTGTGCAGAATTCCTTGATTGCTTCCGTAAACCAAGTGACTAGGTCTATTTGACTCATAGCCACATTAGAGAATAATTGCTAGACTTTACCTTTAACCTTTTGAGTGGATTGCTGATGATATCTGGCGGCACACATTCACCTTGATCTTGCTTGTTGTTGGAATCAGTTGATGTTGCTTGATCAGTAGATGATTCCTTTAAGAACTGCTCGTATTTCACCTCGGATTTACATCATGTCAGGGGGGAGAATCCAAACTAGAGGGCTCCCCACTTCCACACACATCACTCAAATGGCTTTCCAATGATAATGGTCGATGAGACAGTGTGGGCCACACAATGATGTCTTGGCCCACCCAGATTGCATGTATAAGGATACGTGAAAGCCTGGGTGGGCAGTATAGACCATCTAGTTTGTGGAATGACACTATGATGTGCGCAAGGATAAAATCACCTAAGAACACATTTCTCAGGTTGTGTCCTGTCACTGAGTGATACGTGACCATACTCATATTGAAGTCCTCTCCTGGGGCTATGTTAAGATTGCTACAATCTTTAATCTTTCATAAGTGATAGAACTTCGTTGGCATTAGTCATTTTGTTTTCTGTTTCTATTAGGGCTGGCAGCATGTGAAATAGAGAAGGCATAAACACAAGATTTTATTTGTCTTGGTTGTTTCATCCATTCTCCACAGCTATTTTTAATTTCCACAGGAAGAGAATCCACAACCATCCCTCATTTTCATTCTTTCAAATACCATCATAGCTTTAAAGGATTTTTCTTTTGATGAGTGGAATGCCTTCTTTCTTGCACCACTCGTCTTGGCCAATACTCATGATTCGCCCATCTAAATGTCTCCCAAATGAGTCAAAATGTGTTAGAAAATGTGAAATTGGGAATGGGGCAAGACTACTGGATTAATAACAAAGGCTTTCATGGTGTCAAAGGTTTCTTGGTGTCTTGGCTATCTACTGTAACATGAAACTCTAAAACTTGTAGCTATAAACAACAGTTACAGTTACTACTTCTCCCAGTCCTGTGGGTTGACTGGGCTCAGCTGGGTGATTTTTCTTGGTGTCTCTCATGCCACTGTAGTCAGATTGTCCCTGCAGCAAGGGTTGTTGAGACCTTCTTCATTCTTAGGTCTCATGCTGGAGTGGCTGGACTGGGGTGGATCTGGGAACATCTCAGAGTAGTCACACTTCTTACATAGCAGTTGGATTTTCCCAGAAATAGTGATCCAAAAGGCCCAGAGAGAAGCTGAAAAGGAATTACACAGTGAATACAGGGACATGTGTTTCGTGGTCAATACGTCTTTGAATACTAGTTACTATACTTGGACAGTCCAATAAAGTTAGAATATAGCAGTAAAGTTTAAAAACAGGTCTTACTCTTTTTTTCTTTAGCTGATAGTCATGCCAGTAGAAAAAAAAATATTAAAATTAATATGAAATTACTTTGTACTCATCTATCCAAGGAAAGCACTCTGGTCAAAATGTTATTCTATAGAAGGTGAGTTCGTTATCTCTGAAAGTGTTCATCCACAGTTGGAATTAAAATGATACAGGAGAGAATTAAACATTGGCATTAATGACTCACAGAACTCCTGTTAGTACTTCCTACCACTCCAGATGGTCACGGTTCATAAATAATTGCTGAGTAGGTGTTTTTTCCCTCAAATGGAAATAGCCAGTTTTTCACTTTAAAAAGAATGCATTATGAGAAAATTTAGTGAATATATGCAGGAAAATAAACATCCACAATTTTTTGTTAATTGTTTATGTGTTCTTTGAAATACATTGTTCCAAACATTTTTACACACACACAGTTTGATAAGATTATGTTTATTGTTACCAGCCTTGCTTTCCGAGTTATATAATGATATTTTATCATGTCAATTAATGTATATAAATGATGTCATCCTTTTTGATGGATGTATAATGCTCCAGCACACATATCCTCTCCATTGGTGGAAATTTTGATTTCCTTTTGATTGCCTCAATAAATATTCTTATATCTTTATGCATAAGTCTGGTTGTCTTAGACAAGCTTTAAAGAGCTATAGATCCTCAAACATTTCCCCTAGAGCTAATTATCAGCAATAGTGTCACTTTTCTCAGTACAACTCTTTCCTCCTGTTCTTGTGCCAATCCCTCCCCAGGTCCCACCTTAAACTAAGAGATCAGATTTGACTGGCAAGCCCAAATTAGGAATTTTCAGTCTTGGTACCTGCCCACATATCAGTATCCTAATTATCTGGTAAATAGGTGCATAAGGGAATTTCCTTCAGGAATATCCACAGAGGAAGAAATTATCAGGAAGAAGTACTTGAAGGAAAAATAGAGGACACAGAAAGAGAGAAATGGGATCTGCTTCTAAGAAGCAAAAGGTTGCTTATTTTTTTAAAAAAAAATAATGTACAGTTTGGGCATAATGATTTTGCTCTACCAAGGCAAGAACAGAATTTCCAGTGGGTCTAGTGGATGGAGATTCTACCATCTCAGATCACATAAGAGTTAATGAAGCTAGAGCTAAAGCTCTGCAAACAAAACTAATCATCACTCAAGCATTAATCATCCCTAGCAACCTTTGGAAGTGATGTGGTTACACTAGTACTGAGAAGCTCTGCACGACTCTGGAATTTGCCTTCTGTGCCGTGTTCTAAGCTCTAGCATCAATGCCATTACCAGCTTTTTGAAGTGTAGAGAAGAATCCAGACTTTGACTCTGTCTCCAGGTGAGTAACAGAATAGATTGAGAGACCATCTCATCCAATTTTGAAGTTTCAATGGTCAGACCTCAAATATTGCAATTCTTCTGACATTTAACCTACACTGCAGACAAAAGATGCCTCTGGAGGTGATAATAGGTAGATTTTTAAAGAACAATAAATATTTAAATAAATGGCTCTCTGATGTTCATTAAATGCAGTTTTCACACTCTGGTTTCTCTTCAGATCATATAAATCTTTCATCTTTTTAAATGCAGTTCTCTCTTTTCAATGCAAGATTTCATTTTGAGAAGGAGCATGAAGGAAAATAAAACACCCCTTATACTTGAACACCTTTATGCCAGTTGTGGTATAAAAAGAGTGGTTTATAGATTCCAATTCAAAGGTTGGTATTGTGTAGGCTTCAGAGTGAAAGTGATGGTGACCTTGAAAGCTAGAGAGTGACCTTAAAGAATGCTGCTTGCATTGCTTGCAAACTCAGTGACTTCTGCTATATTTCTGCCAGCCCAAATCAAGCCACCTCACCTTTGGTTTCCTTTCCCTGCCAGTCTAGTGGCAAGTAGTTCTGTCCTCCAAGAAAGGACAAGAGTCACATCATAACTTAGTGCTACTTAGCCAAGAACTGTGGGCTCAGCTAAAGCAGTTTCCTTATGATTTAGTGTTGAATCCATAGACTGGGAGGCCAAGAGTTGCTCTTAGACAAGAACTTGCTAAACCATTTGACCTTTTCAACAGCTGCAGGACTGTTGAGCGAGAGCGTGCCGTCCCTCTTGGCTCTCCAGTTTGGCAGCTGACAAAGTTAAGCCACCATCATTGCGCACTTCAGAAAACTTCCGAACCATCACAACTTCCACCAGAAAGTGACTAAATTGGCCTCATTGGTCACAGAGTCATCTTTGGAGGGACACTTCTCTCCTTGAGCTGGCTGGTTGTTGGGACGCGTACACTGGAATCAAATGAGTCACTGCAGGGGGTAAATGTAAATATAATTAGCCAGAGAGCCTCAGATTCCCTAAACTGTAGTTCCTAAAGAAGAATAGATTCAGGGGCCTCCCTGGTGGCCTATGGGGTTAAGTCTCAGCACTATGAAGCTGTCCACAGCCACTGCAGAATGAGTTCAATCCTGGGCCAGGGAGCTTCCCACATGGTGCAGCAGACCTCTCCTGCCTTGTCCGCTGCTCCCCTCAGCAGTGTATTTCAGTGGATCTGCCTGTCTGGTCCCCACTCTGTCTCTGGTGAATCCTCTCACCACCCCCATGCCTCTGGCCCAGATCTCATATGCATAAATAAATAAATCTTAAAAAAAAAGAAAAATAGATTTGGTCTAGTTCAAGCCACAAACCTAGTTGAGGTCAATGTCTATTAGCCAAGAGCAAGGAACATGAATCCAAGTCCGGTTGGTTATGTAAGCAGTTATACAAAAAAAACTGAAATGAAATAAGACATTACAAAGCCAGTGGGTTTTAATTTAGCTTATCTGAAAATTATGTTTGTGTGCAAAAATACCCATAACTCATGACACCATTTTGCAGGGTGATATGAGTTGAAATATGACTTGGTGATGCTCATAAAATGGGTGAAGAATGACTTTAAAACAGTGAAAGTGGGCCTCCCCGGTGGCGCAGCGGTTGAGCGCTGCGCTGCGGAGCTGTCGGCAGCGCACGATGCGAGTTCGACGCCCGGCCGGGGAGAATCCCACATGGCACAGCAGACCTCTCCTGCCTCGCCCGCTGCTCCCCTCAGCAGTGTATTTCTGATCTGCCCGTTCTGCTCCCCGCTCTGTCTCTGGTGAACCCTGTCGCCGCCCCACGCCTCTGGCCTGTATCCCAGCTTGTATGTATAAATAAATAAATCTTTAAAAAAAAAAAAAAAACAGTGAAAGTGGTTGTAAAGTAACTAAGGAACAGATGGAGTTTGAAGGAACTGGAGAAAAGGTCTCAGTCTGAAACCACATAGGCTATTGACAGTCCTGGCCTTCACTCCTAGTTAGCTGTGTGACTCTGGGCAAATATCTTAAGCTCTCTGTCCTTCAAATTACTCCTTAAAGAGGAGGTAACTACACGCTCTACTTTAGAGAGTGCTTGGCTTGTGAGAATTAAATATAACATTGCCTATAAAACACCTAGCCCTGTGTCTGCCATGTCATTAGCATCTGGTAAGTTTTTCTTGATATGGTCCTCTGAGAAAATCCATTTATCAACAAATGGAATTAAACAAAAAAAAATGTATATAAATGGGAGATAACCAGGCAATTCAAGTTCTGAGGTATTATTATTATTTTTTAAAAAATATTTGATTTATTTACTTATGCTTAGAAGAACTGGGGAGTAAGCCAGAGGTGTGGGGGCAGGGAGTGAGAGCATTCACCAGAGACAGAGTGGGGAGCAGAACAGGCAGAGCGATGGAAATACACTGTTGTGGGGAGCAGCGGGCGAGACAGGAGAGGTCTGCTATGCCATATGTGGATTCACTCCCTGGCCGGGGATTGAACTTGTGCTGCAGTGGCAGTGAACAGCTTTTTCACAGTGCTAAGACTTAGCCCCTAGCCCCAGAGAGGGCCTCAGGATATTGTTTTGGACAATCATAATGATCTTGTTTTTGTTGGCTGAACCCACAGAAATATGCACTGGAGCCAAATCTCTGTGTAGGGCCCCCCTGGTGGAGTGGAGGATTAAGTCTCAGCACTATGAAGCTATTGGCAGCCACTGCAGCACAAGTTCGATCCTCTCCTGCCTTGCCCGCTGCTCCCCTCAGCAGTGTACTTCAGTCTATCTGCCTGTTCTGCTCCCCGCTCTGTCTCTGGTGAATCCTCTCACCAATCCCCACACCTCTGGCCTACACGCCAGTTCTTGTATGCATAAATAAATACACCTTAAACAACAGAAATACGACTTAAAAAAAACAAATCTCAGTGTAACCAACACATATTCATGTTTTTCAATTTGTCTATCAGGTTAAAAACTACATTCATAAAGGGTAAAACCAACACTTTTACGTCTGTGAACCCTGTTTGATGAAATGAAGATAGTGACATAACCACTTTTGCAATGGCAAATCTAATGTTTATTGAAAGGAAATTTCTCTAAGACTGAAATACGATATATCAGAGAAAAAGGGTAGGCTCCATACCTGCTGATTTCTCTCCCCCAAACCCCACCTCAAAGATTAGACCCCTGATAAAATGCTAGAGACTACTGGAATATAAATGCTGAATACATAAAAATAATTTGAAATGAAAATACCCTTGCAATGTTGGAAAAAGTATTCCATGTATATCTGAGACCCTAAGTATTTGTCAGTGGAAAGCATGTGGTCTTTGATGTCATCTAGAATTGTTTGAATTTCATCTCTAACAGACTGCTAGCTTTAAGGTCTAGGAAAATGTCTTAAATATTCAGAGACACAGTTCCTATCAGAAGGAGAAAAGAGTAAGAACTGTATGGGGGTAGAGACCCTGGAATTGCAAGGATCAGAAATAAAGAGCGAATTTAGCCTGGAAATCCAGGTAGTCCTTGCTTAGCGCTGGGTGATCTCAATAATTAGAGAACCAGAGGACACAGTTCCCCTGGGCACACATTTCAGTTAACATGGTCCTATACCCAGTGAGGACCAAGTGAGAGCCTGCTGCTCCCCTCAGCAGTGTATTTCAGTAGATCCACCTGGCTGCTCCCCATTTTGTCTCTGGTGAATCCTCTCACTCCCTGCGCCTCTGGCCTAAATCCCAGTTTTTCTGTGCAAGAGAGAGAGGCAGCCCAGTAACTTGGCAGTCTTGATGGCAGGACCACCAGATCTGGGAGCAGGACCACACCCCAAGTCCCCAGCATGAAGGGCAGCTGAGGAGCCAGATGCCACAGGAGCTACCCACACCCACAGGCTTATTCTGCTCTTACACATGACAGGCTGGATGGATCTGTATGGCGAAAGATTTGGTGGCTCCAAGAAAAAATAAGGGAATTAGGAACTAGGAACCAGAGTCCATAATCTTGGGTCTAAAGCAATGGCAAACGTTTCTATTTCCCAACTAGAGGTGATGGGTGATTCCACACTCACCATATGCAAAGTGTAGCCCAAGATGTTTGGGAAGAAGAGACCTCAGGTCACATTATGCACATAAAAGAAATCCTTAAGGAATGTCTGATTAGGTGCTTCCCTGGTGGCGCAACGGGTTAAGCGCAGCGCTGTTGGCTGCTGAGGCGCGATTTTGATGCCCGGCTGGAGAGATTCCCACATGGCTCAGCAGACCTCTCCTGCCTCACCTGCTGCTCTCCTCAGCAGTGTATTTCAGTTGATTTGCCTGTTCTGCTCCCCACTCTTTCTCTGGTGAACCCTCTCACCACCCCACACCTCTGGTCTGCACCCCAGCTTGTATGCATCAATAAATAAATCATAAAAAAAAGAAATGTCTATTTAAGGGGTAAACTTGTAATCAATTGGAATTTCAAACCAACATGTTCTTGTGTTTATAAATCATAAAAAAAGAGAAACGTCTAGGATGAGGCCGGCACCTCTCAAGGTGACTTAGCCATTTGAAACTTGGGGGTTCACTAGTCTGCAATTCTGTCTATGCCACCGAGCTAGAATGTGAACACCCAGACCCACTGTGGCTATAAAGCCCGTGAAGGACTTCCATTCCCACATTCCAAGGAGAAAAGGGAAGAAATCCAATCTTTAAGAGCTATGTCAAAGAAAAATTCTACCGTTATTCAGACTAGAATTTCCTAACTGTAAAAGCCTTTGAGCTCCTGTAAACTGTTAGAGTGATTTTCAGGAAATGGCAACATTTTCTAAGATCAGATTGGAAGATCTGGGACAGGAGTGGGTGACAGTGGGGTTCAGTCTCCCCAAATACACACTCCCGTGCTGATGAACATGGGAAAAATCTTCTATGTCATGTGTAAGTCTGACATTTAGTGAATGAATGTCTCTTGTGGTCAGAGTAAGTTATGGAAAATGTAAAGTTAATATCTTTTGCATGTGAATGGAGAACTAATTCAGAACTAAATGATACCAAACATTTACAAGGTATGTGTGGGGTGGCAGGCATGGAGAGGTAGGAAGATGTGGTCGGGAAAAACTCCACAGAAACTCTCCATTTACCCTCTTGTTAATCTGTAAAAGACTTTTTGGCATTCTCTTATGGAAACTTCAGAAGCAGATGGAAATATTTTAAGATGTATAATACACATGGGTCTGTTACATGAATTTCCATTTTCTTTACAGGAGTGAACCAGGGAAGTTGAGCATTATTCTTTGGATGTTAGCAAAAAATTGAAAGGGAAATGATATTTTATGCTATGGTTCTTTGCAAATCACCTCATTTGTAAATAAAGAGCACAAAAACAATGTTTCAATTCTTTCCATTATATATCAAAAATCAATGGTCAATTTTAACTCAGGTAGTTGAAAATCCTAGCCTTTGGCAACAATTCAGTAACCCCCCTCCCCATTATGTCTTTTGGTGATACCGCGTATAAAAATTGAATAGTCATTTCAATGTATTTTTCATCACAGAACAGTATTCATTTGAAATTATTAAATTATCTTTGGTAAGATATCCTGATCTCAACAACTTACTGATGGTGTGTAGTATATTCTTAGAAAAATGAGTTTGCATTGGGACAGCATAATAGTAATAATATCGACATGATAAAATCTAGTGTGTGCAGCATTGCCAAAGCTCTGTAAAGAAATAACTCCCTTAACATCAAATGTGCTGAATGAAGTTAAAATATACCAATCCAATGAATCCCAATCCAGATACTCAGCTTGGTGTGGGCCCCTCACCCCCTAGCAAGAATTGCAATTTTCTCGGTGTGCATGGGTTTGTTCTTTCCACCAACAGGAGGAGCCCTTGGTGCTGAAAGGACTTCTCTGGATTCAGGTGAAGATGTCTTGGGTGCTTGGGATCCATGGGTGGTTTCAAATGGGCTGTGAACTACACAAAATTGTGCGTGTGCGTGCGTGTGTGCACTTCTTTTCTGAGAGGATCCATAGCAGTGAAACTTCACAATGAAAAGAAAAAAGATAAAATCTATTGCTTTACTCCTACCAAGGAAAATGCTATTTTCATAGAGTACAATATTTATTATAGATTTTAGTAATGTTCCCAGCCTCATACAGACCAGAAAACAAAATGATTTTAACCCACGAACACTCAAATATCCACGTGACTTTTTTTTTTTTTTTACAAGGTGTCTTTACGCATTATCTATAAGCTTTGGGTTAAATAAATTTCGTAATACTTTCGCTGATTCAAAGACATTTTGTCCCAAAATGTCATGTAATTGGGAGTAGAAGAGACTAAAGTTTGGCAAAGGCGGTATCAATGAAAGAGTAAGAAAATTATTTCCAATGTTGGATTATATATATTATATATATATATATATTATATATATATTATATATAATATATATTATATATATATTATATATATTCTATAATCTACTATTATGGTTCTTAAAATACCTGTTTTTGACATGTTTGATGTTTCTGGGGGGAAAACCCTATTAATGTTAGGGTGGGATTTGGGGATGGGGTGAGTGTGAATAAGTATTAATAAATGGAGAGGAGAAGACGATATATGATTCAATTAGCTCACTCTGAAGCTCTTCAATAAAAAAATCTCTCAAAGTTTCCAGGCATATTTTGATCAGTTCCCATCTGTAGCGGAGATTTATCATTCCATGTCTGCTTTCGTCTATCAGTCTCTCAGCTCTGCTTGCGACCTCTCTAGCATTGATAAACACAATTTTCAAAAAGTGGCTCATAGCGTCTCTTTTGTACCTTCTCTCTCCTCTCTCAATTTAAAGTATGGAAGTTTTTTAACATTCTCATAAAAAGCAGGTAACACAGATGACAGAGCTTGCGATGCTCCTCTGCCCTTTCAACCCGGGTGTCTGTTTATGCCGATCCTGTGGTGAATCACCAAACTCCAGCCCTCCACTTGGGGAAGGAAAGTCCCATCCTTTGTGGGAGTTTCCATCACAAGCCCCTTCATGTGCAGCTGAACTCGCTCCTCACCCTTGAGCCACGACTGGACTAAAATCAGTGCACCGGGGACACTCATTTTTTTAACATTGATGACAAAGGACAAAGACTGAATCCTTAGTCCTCCGAAGGAAGATTTCATTGGAAAATTTTCGTTCTGGTTGAGAGAAATGGAAGATGTCCACAAGAGGACAGCAAAACACACCGAATCCCTTGATTCAGAGCGCGGAAGTCACATTTTGCTGTCTGAGTCCAGCCCTATCAAGAAGTGAAGTGAAAACTATCGGAAAAGCCGGAGATGGAGAGATCCTCGGCTCTGGCATTGCTACTACAAATCCAGTGCGATTGGGGGACTCTATTTCGTAGGGTGACCAAAAGAGGACTGCCGTTTTCTAAGTACTTAGAAAGAGGTGCAGGTTTGCACAGAGCCGCTGAAAACCTGGCACTCTTTCCCTGCGCTTCCCAGCGCCTCCGGTTCCGAATTCCTCGCCCCTGTTAAGACTTTCCTGTATTTAACAATAGGGTAAAGTGCCAATAAGATTTAATTTTTTTTTAAGTAGGGAAACAGACTCTCTTCAGAAGAAGCGGTAAATACTGATGAATCACTTTCTAATTATTAGGCACCTTTCAGCAGGGAGTTTTACAGAAAGCAGTGGCATTCCAGAAGAGTGATGAAGGCATTGAAAGAACTCATGGAAATAGCTGGGGTTTTGGGAAAAGCTGGCTTCATTGCTCTGAATTACTGGGTGTGGATTGCCTCGATCTTGGGCAGATTTCTTAACCTCTGGGTGTCTTAGTTTCTTTACCTGTAACAGGAGGCTAATACCATGGGCAACTTCAAAGATGAAGTTGGGAATTCACCTCACCCACTAACATTCAATGTTGGCATATGGTAAGTATCAATTAAGTTAACAGATAGACAGTTGTATTAGGTGAATGACGTGAGGTGGAGCACGGCAGAATTGTCTCTTTTCCCCACGCAGTAATCAGACCAATAGACTGCGTGGGGAGGGAAGGCTGAGGGCTTTCTTGCAATCATGGCGGAAGGAATTGCTACCCCAAGGTCTCAAGCCAGGCCAGTCTCCACTTGGGTACCTTAAACTCATAAGCACGTGCGTCTGCACATCTCCCACGGCGTCCAGGAACGTGTGATTGTTGGATGAGTTGACTCAGTTAGCGAAAAAGGATGCAGGATATATGGGACCAGCGAGTGTACCCCAGATCTTTGTCTTGCTGAGAAATAAGAGAATTCATAGCATTTGCTCCACTTAGTCTCTCTCAATATGAGGTAATGTAGTTCCTCTCTTTTCATTAAAGGGGCAAGACCCGCCTTCCGTTTTCACCTGGAGATGTGACCCCTACTTGCAGGGCTGCAGAAGCATGTCCACACCATGGACATTAGAGAACTCGGCTGAGTGAACATTTTAAATAAAAAATAAAAAAACAAACAAACAAAACAGCAAAGCAATTCCTTCCGGTTAAAGCGTCTTGGAAATCCCCAAATTCTTTATGAGCAGCACTAAACTACAAGCAAAAAGACTATTCATCTATGGGCACATTTACCCCCTGAGAGAAGTATGGGATTGACAAAAAAATTTCCTTTAGTTATCTACTGATTTTGAAAAAGGATTTGACAAAAACTCTCGTGAGTTCCTACATGAATAAAAACTGTCCTCAGAGCCTAGCTTCTTATGGAACAACATGAGAATCCCCAACACAAACAAGGTCTGCTCAATCTCCATTCACCCTGGAAATTATTCTATTGTGAGGTGTCCAAGTGGTCTCAGGACAATGACATCAGTCTCAAAGGGGAAGGGCTTGATGGGGGAAGCCCTTCAAATGTCTTCTGAATTTTTATGTGTTGACTTTAAAATTCATCTTTAAAAGTGGCACTCATTTATGGCTTAAATATAAAGGACATTTCACTATCCAACACTGACATTGGTTTTGGGGCGCATTCTAAGTGGACTCTTCATCCTTACTGAGGACAAGTGTAAATTCTGAGCACTTTTCTGTCTACTGAGCAAGGCTCTTGGTAATCACTTCAGTATATGATGGTAGCAGAGGGTAGGGGGGGATGGAAGGTGAAAGGTCTCTGGTTCCCCTAAGTTCTTCTTAGTTTATACTCAAACTGCTGTGTACCCTGAGAAGTACTGTCTGCATAGTGTTTCTTTGGTCCACATACCTGCAAGTGAAACTACCATCATATTATATTTGGTAGATTTTCTTAATCACTTGGGATTATTTAAGCACATGGAAAAGAATTCTATAAAATATGTACAGGAAATAGTGCAATTTTAGAAAACATATAAACCATACTTGAATAAAGATTCATTCTTGATAAACTGCTTTTCTTCCATTCTTGATAAAATGCTTCTCTTCTCACATCGGACCTTTAATTTAAAAAATAAAGCGACACACTTTCTAAACATTGATAAAGAAGATTCTTAAGTCAGGCTTCAACAAGGGAAAATGTTCTTGCCAACTGAATAAATCAAAATGGACATTGATTTATTTAGTCAGAATGTGTCTGTACAGCTGTGATATTGTGATTTATAATAAGAAATATCTATATATATTTCTTATTATATTTCTTATATATATATATCTGGTCTTCATCTCCATTTCTGGCACAGAACTCTTAATATCCTTGGAATTCCCTAAGTGATGAAAAAGATAAAAGGCCCTTGTGTTTGTTAATGAAATGAATTTTGGACCCCTCCCTCCCATCTAAAGAGGGGGTTTGGTTGCCAGGACAGACAGCAATATGATAGAGTTGAACCTTTCACTCCCACCCTTGGGCTCTAGGTGGAAGAGAGGGGCTGCAGTTTGCATCAGTGATCAATGACCAATGACCACTGATTTAAGCAATCAAACCTTAGTAGTGAAGCTTCCATAAAAATCCAAAAGGATGGAGCTTTATGGCTAGTGAACACATGAAGATTTGGAGAGGAAGGTGTGAATAGAGGGAAATGGGGACTCCAGACCTTATCCCAATGTCTAGTTTTGGGTTTGCTTCTATTCCCTTCAGGTTGTTGCCGAATTACATCTTTTTTGTTAATAAACTGATAATCTAGTAAGTGAAATGCTTCTCTGGGTGAATTACTCTAGTCAATTAACTGAACTCCATGAGGGGGACTTGGAACCTCTGAATTACAGACACTTGGTCAGAAGCACAGATTTGTAACTGGTTTCAGAGTGGGGGATGAGGGGACCTTACAGGACTTTTAGTGGCAGAATGAGGGCGCACCCTGGACCCCCAAATCTGCATGCTCTAAATGGGTACTGCCATCTACTGCATAAAGACAAAACATACTCTAGTGTGTAAGACCTTCAACAGAAAAGAACTTTAATACAATTTGTGTGCAATAGAGAGAAGAGAAAGAATATAGTTAAAATAGTTTCCAAATAAAGCCCCCAAAGTTACCCATCCCCTGTGGGTAAATGCCCAGCCAAAAAGGGTTGGCCCAAGCAGGACCACTAAAGTCTGAAAGCTTACCCCAGTCTAAGGAACCTTCTGGTGGGGACCCATAGAAAAGGAGCAGCAGGGGCAGGCAAATATGGAAGGAAAAGAACAAGATCAAAATGCAAGGCAAGATGAAGGCTGCCATTGTCTGCTTCCCACTGGTCCCTCACCCATGTCTCCATCTTTTTCAAGTGTCTCCTTCCATGTCCCTCAAGTCCCTGGTACAAGCTAAGGCCAAAAAGCAAGCGTGGCATCTTCACATTCTCTGCTCCACGTGCCTCTTCTAGTCACCTCATAGTCCTCTTCAGCTTCAACTCGCTGCTCACCCCCACCCTTCCTTGGGTGGTGCAGGGAACCAGGAACCTCCCCTTTCCATGGATGTCACACTGTTCCAGAGCTACCATTTAACCTATGGATCCTGGTGCTGTCTCCCAGTTGAGAGCATCAAAACTGATTTGAATTGTAGAATTCCCAGCTGGTGTCCAGAGAATTGCTTGTGGTGTGTGGGGAAACGCCTCCTCACTTTGCAAACTGGGTCCAGAAATTCAAAAGAGCTGGTGTCAGAGGTGGAATTTGCTAGAATGAGTCCGGCTCACAGAAACATATGATTTGGAAACGAAAAGGGGAGCGGGTGAGGGCTGAGGAGGCTTTGGTTTCTGGGTGGCATCAGGCCACGCCAGGTGTGGAGCAACAGCTGCACTTTGACCAGTCACTAAAGTCACCAGTAGAATTTAGAGTTGGAGCCAAATCCTGGGGAATTTGTTTAACTTGATGCATAAGGAAATGCAGACTAATAAGAAGACCAAGTATTAGGTCCCTTTGTTATCCTTTTCTGTAAGAGCTAAAAAGAAAGGAAAAGAAAGTGCCGGATACGACCTTCATGCTAAACCAAGGTCATATCTGGGTCAGTTGATGCTGTGGACACTGACCTCTGGCCTCCAAACTGCCTAGGGGGAAAAAAACCCAAAAACATTGGGGACAAGAGACAGTACCGTCTAAGACCTCTGCTGACCAAAAAAGTAGACAACATAGAGAGAGGACAAAACCAAACGACAGGGCCCAAGTATATATTGAGAAGTTTCATTTTGTGGCTGGGTGTCCTCAGGCTCCAGAGAAAGTGTTGCTGAGATGGACTGTGAGAATGACTAAGTTGGGGGCTTGTTCCTAAGGCATGGGGCCCTCCTAGGGAGTAGAGATAAGTTGTACTTCTTGATGACTTTGCGTATTTCTGAAGAGTTGTGAGTGCTTCAGGGTAAAAGGGCACTTTAGCATCCATGCAGGACCCACAGCTCGTCATGGAATAATTGCAGATGGTGATTTGTGAGCCAGACACATAGCAGGTGGTTGTGGAGGGAAGAGCTGGCCTGGCAGATAAAAGCCACTGTAACATCTGCTCACCCCCGCAAGGGGGGCTGTCTGTATCCGCCTATAAATGCCAACAAGAGCAGCTTGGATGAAGCAGTGGATATGCTTCATATGCAAACCATGTGGGGCTACCTTCATGGCTCACCCACTGGAGATGTCGTCCATATTCGGGTACCATGACGTTATACAGGTCGTGGTAAATATTGTGGTTGAGGGGGCCCCTTTTCCGTGGACACCCCATAGAATTTATTGTTACAAAACCAAAAAACAGTCCCTTAAGCTTCACCTAATTTGCATCTCAGCTTCCCCTCCTGTGCCTTACAGATGCTAATGAAAGCATTAAGTTAATTAACAAGAGAATGGGAAGAAGCCAAGAATGGAGTGAGGAGGACTCTCCCAGCCAGAAGCAAGTTTTAGATGGTTATTAAGGTATGAGGTGCATGAAGCAAATATTGATAAAGACGAGAAAGAGTTATCAGAGAAGGGACACTCAAGAACCTAAAAGACAGCTCTTCACCCCCAACTGCCAGAATTTCACAGTGGCAAGTGCCGCGCTGAGAGGTCACCTTCACAAGTGGAAACTTTATGGGAAAAGAAACCAAAAAGAGAATCGTGTTCTTTACCTTCCTTCCTGCCTTCCTTCTTCTCCTCCTCCTCCTCCCCTCCCCCTTCTCTTTCTTCTTTAAGAAATGACATAATTTAGGGCACTGCCCCAGATGATTTGAAACATGTATTTACTTTCCTATTTTGGAAATAAGCTAAGAGGAAAAAATGATGGAAAGGCAGGAAAGGACAGGTTAGAATGGCTCCTCCTTCCCTAGTGACAATGAATGTTTTGGGTGGAAGGACTGGTTTCTAGTAGCAAGATGTGGTAACTGGAGATTTCCTCGTATCATCAGGCAGGCACTTGGGCTTGTTTGGAAAATAAAATAAGTCATTTCATTGTGTGTGTATGTGTGTGCCTACATGCATGTGTGCGCATGTTAGTGTGTGTGTTTTAACAGAATAACTCACGTGACACTATGGGGAGTCGAGAGCAGGTGTCTCACCCCAGTGGCACAAGGAAGTACAATTCTGGGACCTGAGGGTGTGTGGTGAGCAGTTCTAGACCAACCACTCTAGAACTTTAGCTGTATTTGCAGTGGTTCCATAAACACCCTTAATCCTTGCCCAGGCTGTCAGCACACCATCTGTGTTGTCATTCTGTTACAGGACAGGGAAAGGGGCACCCTAGAACTCCCAAAGCTGCCTGTGCTAAACAGGTTCTGCCATCCGCTACATTGAGACAAAACATATTAGAGCTCTAATGGAAAGGAACTTTGATACAATTAGTGTGCAATACAGACAAGGCAAAGAATATAGTTTCCAAATCAAGCACCCAAAGTTACCCATCCCCTCCTTGATAAAAGTCCAGCCAAACAGGGTTGGCCCAAAGCAAGGCCCGAAAGCCTGCCACAAGTCTAAAGCATCTTCCGGCAGGGACCCATAGAAAAGGGTCAGAAACAGACAAGTCTGGGAGGAAAAGAGCAAAATCAAAATGAACATAAAAGCTGCCACTGTTAACCTCCCCACGGGTCTCTCACCCATGTTTCCACAAGTCCAGGACCAAGAAGCTTCGTCTCATGTCTCTGCTCCATGCACCTCCTGCATGTCTCCTTCTCCAGCTTCTTCTCTTCCCTGCTGAGCCCCACCCTCCCTTGGGTGGGGCAGAGAACTTGGAACCTCCCCTTTTCCAGGAGACCACCCCGTTAAAATTCTTTTAATTTTTTTAAATTGAAGCAACACTCTCTGATGACACGATGTTGACTGGAGGTGCCCATTATCAACTCTATCATTTTAACTATGCAACCTGAGTTTGTTTGCCTATTTTAAGTGACAATGGCTTTATCAGGTCAACAGGAAAGTCACACAAAATAAGGTAATCTGTAAATCTGGGAGAAATCACTTTGGAGATGAGCTGTTGGCCCGCCATGTGAGTCTTATTCACATGCACAGAGACTGATAATAGGAGATTTAAGATAAGAAAAAGTTTTCTCAGGTCAAAGAGCAAAGAGGCAAGAGAAAAACTCAAATTTGCTCCCCCCCACTCTAGGTAGGGGAAGGGATTTATTTTGGTTTGGGGGATGGCATTGAGAACTGTTCGCGGATAGAATGAGGGGCACCCTGGGACCCCCAAACCTATCTGCTCTAAATGGGTTCCGCCATCTGCTGCATAAAGACTAAACATACTCTCAGTGTGTAAGACCTTCAATGGAAAAGAACTTTAAGGGCCTTCCTGGGGGCACAAGGGGTTTAAGTCTCAGCACTACCAAGCTATCAGCAACCACTGGAGCACAAGTTTGAACCCCGGCCAGGGAGCTTCCCACAGGGCGCACCAGACCTCTCCTGCCTCACCCGATGCTGCTGGTCCCCTCAGCGGTGTATTCAGTAGATCTGCCTGTTCTGCTCCCAACTCTGTCTCTGGTGAATCCTCTCACACCCCACACCTCTGGCCTACACCCCAGTTCTCATATGCATAAATAAATAAAAATAAATCTTTAAATAAAAACAAAAAGAAAAGAACTTTAATAGAATGAGTGGACAATAGAGGAGAAAAGAAAGACCATAGTTAAAATATGTGAAACACCCAAAGTTACCCATCCCCTGGGGCCAAATGTGCAGCCAAATAGGGTTGGCCCTGTATGTTGGGGGTGGGGCTATTTCAGTCTACCCTCTGCCCTGGGGGTCCCTGACTCGCTTCCTGACGTTATCAATCTGGGGAAACCCGGGAACCGACCCCAGCACGCCCAGAGCCAGGTGAGGCGCGGAGGGCGAACACCTGCGCACTAGCGGCCTCGCTTCCTTCCGGGCGCGCAGGCCTGGCGGAGCGGGAAGGGGCAACCTCGGTGGTGACTGAGGAAGAAGGGGCATGACACTGCGGAAAAACCGTGTGAAGGAGAAAGAAAAGTACCAAAGGGCCTGGGATTGGAAAACGGAAAAGTTGGCACCCGCCAGGCCCGACAGAAAACCAGCCAGCGCCTGGGGCGAGACGGGCGGAGCGCAGTGGTGGCGTCAGGGCCTCCTTCAGGGGCAGCGGGCCCAGGGGCGTGTTTAGGCCGCTGCTGCGGAGTGAGGGGCAGCGCCCTGTAAGCACGTGACTCCAAGACTCCACCAGAGACCTGGCCGGCCCGGAGGGTGGCAGGTGAGTCCCAGCTGCCAGCCCTTCCAGAACCTGCGCTCCCAGGCTTGTGCGGATGGTGGGCTCAGGCCCGCTGGTTTTCAAAGCTAGATGTTTGGGGTCTTGTCTTTCTGGTACAATTCTTAAATCTTGGGGTGTGTCACGAGGCCTTGAAAACCTTCACTCCTCTGGGAGAACCAATGGGGTCCCTACCGATTGTGGGTCCTGGCCGGGGTGGGGTTTATGGAGAGATGTGTTGCAGCCTCTCCTGCCTGCTTGGGTGCATTTTTTTCCCCCCTCCTGGTTCAGCCAGCTTGTTGCGCCTCCATGCCACGAAAATTCTTCTCTATGTAGCTGTAGACTTGGTGTGTCCATGGAGGAGGTGAGCTCCTGGAACCCGTATTTTTAAATACTGCCAGCCTACTTTTTGGTAAGGTCTTCCAACATCTCTCAGTAATGTAGGGCACTACCCGGGTTCTCCCTGCCCCTCAGTGTAATCATTCAAGTTAAAACTATATTAAAAGTGAATTTTTTAATGGAGTTTGGAGAAAAAAGTAGACTGTTAAATTCTGCCATTTTGAAAATTCAGACTCTTGCTGAACCAAGGTCTTTTTCAGGAACAACCTTGTTAAAAATGATTTAGAAACCTATTCAAGGCAGAAGCTTACAGTGGTCATGTAGATGGGGTTGTATATTCATTTATAAGAAAGGTCACGTCTTTCTTGCTTTATTCAAAGGAGCGGAAACTGGCTGGCTTCCAGGTGGGATATCCTGATTGGAAGTCAACTCTGACACTCAGCTTTGCTCCTTCCTTATCATCTTTTTGGTGTAAGTTCCTTAAAGAAGAGCATGCCGTCCACACGTGCTGCTTTGCACACACACACAGTGCTATGGACACACGATCTGCCTTAGTCATCCTGTGTGAATTTGGGACCCGAGGTGGTGGGAGAGGAAACTGGCTGAGAAAACTGGAAGCTCTTCCTGGTAAGTCCATATCAAACATTAGTCTTTGGCCCACAAACAGCTGTTCCATGAACTATTTGTGTTAATAACAATGAGTAATAATTAAAAAAAAAAATCACGAATGCCTGCCAACACTACCTTTAGTGCTATACAGCATGCTTAGGTCAAAGTCCTTGTTAGACCTTTTATAGTGGCCTCTAAAACAGTGTCTTACATTTGCAAAACTCTTGAGTGTTTTTATATCGATCAGCTCATGTAGGGTGAGTTGTCAGATTTGGTGGCACTTCATGCTTTAGCCTGTCTTTGAAAATGTTCAGTGTCAGCCCTTTTGTAGATTTCCTGTTTTCAGATTTATAATTTAAGTCCCAAAGGAACAAAGATGGGCCCAGATCTTTTATTCTATGTCTTTAATAAAAGAGCAGAGGTGGTGAGCTGTCAGGACACACTTAAATAAATAGAAAAGATAGAATAATCCAACAACGTGTGGCAAGATGTGCTTTCCCTCAGTCCCTTTTCCGCTGGAAATCAACATGAAAAAGTCTCTGGATCTTGGATTAGAAAAATCCCCAAACATCTTTCATGTAAGACTGGAAGTATAAGACGTGGTATCCTGGCTTCAGTCCAGAGCAAAGGGGAATTTCAGGAGCAGGTTCACATATTTGTAATTTTCCAGTTTGAAGCACTTCCTAGCCCGGCCGTTTTTGCTCTCAGGGAGCAGCCAGCAAATTGGTTGTAAAGAGGACAAATGCTTCTTGGTATCTTAAAACCGTCAAGTGCTGTGGGATGTTTTTGGATAAAGAGATCAGGGAGATCATTAATTTTATAACCACTGTGTGGTCATTAGTGCTGTTCTAGGCTTACAATGTTTTATTAGTGTGGTTTGCATTATTAGTTTACTTGGAGAATCATAATGAATTATTGATGTCATTCCACTCCGTGGAAGTCTAGTAAACTAGGAGGAATAAAAAGGCATAGCGTTTTGTTGTTGTTTTTAATCCTACTTTAAGAGCAGCAGTACTCTCTGTGCTTGGGAAATCTACAAAAAAGATTAGTTAATTCTAGACAAGAGATGCCTTTGGGAAGGACCAGCAGAGGAAGCTTCAGAGAGCAGAGAGTTGCTGGAGGGCACCTTGAGCAGCAAAATAGTGGCAGGAGCCACAAAATACCTTGATTGATTGAATTGCAAAAGGTGGGTGGCAGTGGCTTGAAAAGATTAAATCAAGAGCCATTTGACTCTAGGTTTAGTGCCTTTTAAAAGGCCAGAATGAAGGCTAAGGAAACTCCCCTGGAGATGGACCCTTGCAGTCTGTCCTGCATGGGTGCTTGGTGGGGATCATCATGAGGGGCTGCTCTGCTATTGATTAAACTTGACTGTTGTTTCCACTGGGGAGACAGGAGAGGAGCAGAGTCACTGACCTAAGAAACACACCAGTACTTCTGTTTGCACAAATGTATAAAGTCCTTGGCCTCGAGCATCCACATCCTGGCATTCACTCCGGATCTACTCAGCCTTCGAGGTGGTCTCTGTGCTCATTTGTGAGTTTGCCTTTCTATAAGTGGTGCCACATTGCACACACAAACTCCAGCCTGCTGGTAACACATCAAGTGTCTCCTGAAGCGCTTTGCATGTGAGCGGGCAGAGAACCAGCTTTATTTAAATTGCTCTGCTGCAGTTCGTGCTAGGCTGTGTATGTGCATTCTCCCATCGATGCCCTGTAAGTGGATATGCAGGTTTTTCTGATGCTGCCTGTCTGCAAAGAACAATGTTGTAGATTCTGAGAATCTTGGTTATTTTCTGCTTAGGACAGGGAGAGAAGAAATGATACCCCAGGAATGTCTAAGATTTGGCTGGCCAGCCCCTTCACGATGCTCAGACATGTCTCTGCATGTGCCTCTGTGTGAGCTCACCACCTTGTTCCCCTTACTTACCTGCGACACAAACGAGTGTACATCTGAAAGGCATAAATGGGAGCACTGGAGTGTATGAGACCTCCTGGGGGCAGCGGTATTTATTCCAACAGGACGTGTAGGTTATATGGACATTCTTCTATTTCTCTCCTTTCTGTAAGGGGGAGAGGAAAAATAATTTTAACCCGTATTTTAAACTTTAATAAGGCCTTCTTTTATACCTACCTTTTCATTTGGTCTCTGTTTTCAGTAGGTTGATAGAAACTGCTATGTACATTAATGTTATAACATTAGTTTATGGAAAATCTTAGGATATATGTATTTTTTCACAGCCAAAGGTATATTGGTATTGACTTTTGATTTTAATGACTGTGTTGCTTTCTTTTTCTGTGGCTGAGACTTGACTGATACCTGGTCACAGTATGTGTGTGTTATTGGAGCAGGGATTAATTTTACTCAAAACATCATTAAAAGAACACATTCGATTATGGAGAATAATGATTTGATCACAATGTCCCTGACAAGCAGAGAACCAATGAGATGCAATGACCTAGTTTTAAAATATTTGTTTTGTTCATGGGCTTATTGTATTTTTGTTGAGCAGAAAATGAATACCAACTGGAAAATACTGCAAGTGGTATTATTACAGAAAGACAGATACAAGGAGATATTTCATTTAGGGTCCTAAATCTTCTATATCACAATATATATATTAGGTGTTTCAAAAAATAACGAGAACTAAGCTTTGTCCTGATGACTTTGGTTACTGTCTACTGCATGAAATATAAGAGTTCAGTCCGTGAGAAAAGGGTAGAAGGGAAAATTGCTGAGATAAACCACGCACGCCTGAAAGCCCATAAGGGCAAAGTTTCTCTTGTCTGGTCTAACTCGTGTGGGAATTTTAGATATCTGAAAGAGCAATGATTACAATGAACAATTGGTTTTGAAATGTGACATGCAAAACATAGATAACTCGGGCTTTTTTGGGAAATTTGATGATGATATATGATGGGGAAAAAAGGAGTGTTTTTGTAGTGTCATTTGGTGTGGAGTGAATCTTTCTGGAAGTATCTAGTTTTTTTTTTTTAAAGAATTAAAAAAAATTGTTTTTGGTAGAAGAACTGGGGTGTAGGCCAGAGGTATGGAGGGTAAGAGGATTCACCAGAGACAGAGTGGGGAGCAGAACAGGCGGACCTACTGAAGTACACTGCTGTGGGGAGCAGCGGGCAAGACAGGAGAGGTCTGCTGCACCATGTGGGTCAGCTCCCTGGCTGGGATGGAACTCAGACCATTGTGATGACAGTGCTGAGATTTAACCCCTAGGCCACCAAGGGAGGCTGTTGGAAGTATCTGGTTTTAATTGCTCTCATGCTAGCTTTCTGGCTGTTGTTTGAAACCATACCTCTTGGAGAAAACCTCCTAAAATAGTAGGGAATCTTTGCTTCTTCCTTGGCAAGAGGCATGGCATTTCCAGTTACCCAGGCGTAGGAGACGGAGCACTCTTCCTCCCTTGGACTTCAGCGCCACACTGCGAAGAATGTGGTCTTCTCAAGTCCTGTTTGATCTGGTGTGCTAGCTGGAACACTGGGTCCATGAACAGTCTTGATGAAGTTTTTTTTCCAAGAGATAAACCAACAACAGACATTTCTCAGCATCTGCCAAGTAGTTGACAGATATCTGTGAGTATTTACCGTGCACTTTCAGTTGTGCCACATGCTTTTGGGAACATGGAAATCTATTATCAGAAGCTTCTGAATTATTACCCTTCCCACCAGCCTCTTCTCCCAGACAGGATCTTACACTTATCTCTACCTAAAAGTCCCAAGTCAGATAACATTCCAATTGCATCCTGCTTTCTCAGAAACTTCCAGCACATCGAGAGGGAAAGCAAAGGCTGCACTTCTGAAGTCTGGCCATGGGGCTGCTTGGACTTGACTCCTTTCCTGTTCTTGTCTGTGTCCTGGGACCTCTTCCTGGGCAGCTTTTTGTTTTCTTTTTTTTTAAAGATTTATTTTTTTATTTATACATACAAGCTGGGGTACAGGCCAGAAGGGCGGCGAGAGGGTTCACCAGAGACAGAGCGGGTAGCAGAACAAGCACATCAGAAATGCACTGCTGAGGGGAGCAGTGGGCGAGGCAGGAGAGGTCTGCTGTGCCATGTGGGATTCTCCCTGGCCGGGCGTCGAACTCGCGTCACTGCTGCCGACAGCTCCACAGTCCAGAGCAATTCTGGACCACCAATTCTGGACCACCAGGGAGGCCCGCTTTTTGTTTTCTTCCTGAGTCTGTTGTTGGTCTTTTTGTGCCCATACAGGTGTCTGCTCTAGATTGTTCCAAGCTGAGCTCCCAGCTTCACTGTCTGATGAATTGACCCCCCATCACGTCAAGCTCCAAATCTGCTCCTCTCTTGACCTTACTTTGGTGACCCCAATTCTAGTCTTGTGTTCTAGATTCTGACCTTTCAGCTCACAGCCTGATGCTGAATAATCATCATGGCATCGACTAGCCATGACAGGAGGATGTTAATGTCTCATCCATTATTACTCTTCAGGGAATAAATCCCAGACAGCTGTGAAAGCACATCAGCAATGTCCGTTGTGGTTATAGTGAGGACCACTCTCTGGAATAGGATAACCCCATTCTGTCTGCCTGGCTTTGTGTATGCAGCTCCCTTAGCATATAATAAATGCTGAGTAAACAGCAACTGCCACTTTCATTATGATTCTCTTGAGTCCCTGGATGTTCTTATTGCATGGTTTAATACCTCAGAAGTTACGACACAAGTTTCAGTTAATTTCACTTCATTAGAACAGCTCTTTATTAGGAATCTCCTGTGAGCAGAGGATGATGTAAGGCACTTTCTAGGATATGCAGGTGAATAGGATACAATTTACCCTTGAAGGCGCTTACAGTCTATTTGTGTGTTACAGGTACGCAGAAAACCCTGTTATTAAAAGACCAATGTTAACCACTGCTACAAGGGAGGTGCCATGTCCAGTGGGCACAGAGGCGTAGTGGGGAATTTAAATTGTGCTTTGGAGCACTGGAGGAGGCTTCATCAAGTAGAGGACATCGACACTGGGTATTGGGGTATGCTAGTATTTCCATAGACAAAGAAGGGAGACAGGTGGTTATGGACAGACATTAGGTAAGAGTATTTGTAGGGGAGAGTGATCTTTTGGTATTGTTTAATTTGGGGGATCTCCTGAGATGCACAGTTGGAGACAATGAATGGCCTCAGATGTCAGGGCCAGTGAGTTTACATTTTATTCTATGGCAAGTAAAGAATGTTGAGAAGGTTGGTGTTATCATCAGGACAGATTTAAGGGAAGATTGGCTAGAATGGTGCATGATCGATTGGAGTTGAGGTAGACCTTGAAGAGAGTGAGAAGCTGGAAGAAATTGTTGCATTTGTCCAGGTAAGGGGAGTGATAGACTCTATCAGGACATAAAAGAATAGGAGACTCATGTCAGTGTTTGAAACAAGAGAACTGATTGCGTGTAGGAGGCAAGGAAGATAAACTGGCAACTCATTTGTTTCTGGGAGTCTAGGAAAATGACAATATCAAGAACATAGAAATGGAAGGAAGGAGGAGAAGCAGTATGGGGGGGTAAAGCAAAGATGATCAGTCTTGGTTCAGTTATAGGCATGATGTCGTGTATTAGTGGGTATTCTGGTGGAGCCAGCTAGCACACAGTTTGAAGAGCTGGGAAGGGACTTCTGCTGAAATCTCCTTGGAGGTTTAGCTTGTTGCTAAATCCATGCAGATGAAATTCTTTCCCACACCTCTTAATTAGTATTATTTTTTTTGCATTACACTCTTTTTTGGCATTCTACTTTTAATTTTTTTTTTTTGCATTATGCTCGCTATTTCTTTTGTATTATACTCTTTAGAATTTAATGCCAACCTTCCCTGTTGGAGATCTGTCCTGTGGTCCAGTTAGAGAAATAATAATCCTGAACAGCCTGTTTGTGTATGTCTCTGTGTGTGAGATTATTACAGTTCAGTTTACAAGGGCACAGTCTTTTACCTTATCTGACCTCAGTTTTCTAATCTGTAAAATAGGGTTAATAATAACCAACTTGCTATTGTCCAGGATGTTTGTGTGTCCAAATTAGAATGTTGCTAAGAGCACACTGCACTGTATAGGTAAAATAAATCATCTTTACACTCATCATCAAGAGTCCGTAGCGGATGTCTTTCGTGTGATTTTTTTCAAGTCCAGTCTCCCATTGCTTCCTATAAAATAGGAAATCACCAAATGAGAACTCCCCCTTTTTTGGCATTCGTCTGTGAATCATAGATTTCTTCTAAAGTGACAATTAAAAGCAAAGGGAAAGAAACCCCAACTGCATAAACATCTTTTTCTATTTTAATCTCAAAGCGCATCACCCAAACCACAAAACCTCAGATCCAGTTTAGCTCCTTCCCAGCCCAGGCCCGACCCTTGGGCTCTCCCAGGGCTGAACTGCTGGGAAGTGACTGGGCTGCCGGCCCAGGCTTGCTGAACGGTCTTTTCCTCTCCCCACGCCTCCCCCCGGCACACCTGTTTGCAGGCTTCTTCCTCTCCTGTCCAGGCATCTTGACGCCGGTCGCGACCACCTGTTCAGGATGACGCAGATCCAGCCCTACGCACATCCTTGCCTTGTTGCTGTCTTCAGGGTCCCGAGTTGTGTTGATTCACCCCACAGGACATTATTTTTAGCTTTTATCTCTCAGTGGTTTTGTTTTCTTTCCGCCCACCTTTTGACCTAAGGGCTGGAAATAGAGTCCGCCTTCCATAAAGACGAGAAAGTTGTCTGCCGTTTCCTTCCTTCACACATGAAAGGCCTGCCCAGCAGGGCCAGAGAAGACGCCAAACACTTCAGCACCTTGAGCCCCGAGAGCAGTCCCGATGGGGAGCCCATTTCGTCTCCTCGTACGCTCAGCAGCTGTCCTGTCCTGGGCCTTGTACGCTCAGCAGCTGTCCTTTTCTGGGTGCTCCAGGGGAATGAAATAAAAGAAAACCACATTTCTCCTCTCTCTTTGCTCCTGGTTGCTGAACTCACACATCTGGGTGGATTTGAGTAATCTGTCCACTTCCTTTTTAAAATGTCATTAAAAGAGATTCATATTCAAAGAGAAATGCTGGCTTGTGGCATAAAATCATGAGGAACTATTGCTTCTCTAGGCTGGAAACATGGTTTTTATACTCTGGAATAAAATCTGGGAAATTGTTCTGTAAATTGTAAAGTGTTAGGTGTAAAACATTTGAATAGTATTGTTTGTTACCCTTGATTTTGAAGTGAATGTGCTTGTGTAAATAAGCCAAATAATCCAGAAAGATACAAAGGTGGAAGCAAAAAGTTTATGAGTACCCAGCTTCCTTTTCAATGTTGGAATCCACCACAAGGCTGTTCTAATTTAACACATAACTTTTGGAGGAACTTTTTTTTTTTTTTTTTTTGCTACTATCAATATTACTAATTTCCATGTACCTTTATTTTGGTGGGATTTTCTGTCATTATTCATCAGCTAATATTCTGTGTGAAACTACAGACTCAAAGACATACATGTTTAAAGTTCCCACATTGACAGACCATCCCCCCCCCCAAAGAACTATACACATTTAGATTCAATCATTTCACTAAATGTCAAAAATTTCCATTTCTTCAAACCTTTGCCAGTAGAGGGTTTTATTTCTCTTAATTGTTGCTCTGACCATTTCTGTTACTGGGTTGCTTGAACCCTTACATTATAATCCTTACATTAGGGACCTCCCTGGTGGTGCAAGGGGTTAAGTCTCAGCACTATAAAACTATCTGCGGCCACTGCAGCACGGATTCTATCTTGTGCTGGGAGCTGGCCTACATGGCACAACAGACCTCTCCTGTCTCACCCACTGCTCCCCTCAGCAGTGTATTTCAGTCAGTCTGCCTGTTCTGCTCCCCACTCTGTCTCTGGTGGATCCTCTCACCCCCCATCCCCACTTCTGCCCTACACCCCAGCTCTTGTATGCATAAATAAATAAATCTTTAAAAAAATAATTCTTACATTACATTCACTACCTGTCTATGTTTACCTTAAATGAATTCATTATTTGCATCTCTCTTTACTCCCCCATGCGTTTTTATTTTTACTAATTGATTCATGAGAATCATTTTTCTCTTCGATATTCATTTTTTCCTCTTAGACATGCAGATATCTTCCCAGTTTATCGCTTGTCTTTCTACCTTATGATGTATACATATTCTTGAGTAGTCACACCTTCTTCTTAAAAGCAGTCACACAATCTTCTTAAATTTTTCTTCTTCTTTGTGATTCTATTGGGCGACTTTTCCTATCAATAATGTAAACCTGTTTCTAGATAAACTGGAGCAGGAGGAGTTTAATTCTCTTTTTGTTTCATATTGGCTGAGACTCCCAGAGGCTAAGCACTTGCCCAAGACTGTAAATGAGAATAATATCGATCATTTCTATTTCAGTGTGATAAAGGGCTAAGGGGTTGGGTTAGCATGGGGTTCACCAACAAAGAGCGAAAGGGTGTCTGTTTCCTTTTTCACTTTTAGCTCCAAAATGAACTGGATGCTGAGCTGGTTTAATTCCTCTAGAGTATGGTCTCTGGAGAATGGTCTCTTTTGACTGGTCTGGCTTCTAATTGACAAAAACCCCACAAGAGGTGGTTCTTCCCCGGGCATGGATATCTGTGGGCACTACAGAGTTGCCAGTGTGCTCTCTGCTGTTGCATCTTTTCTTCTGGTAAATTCCATTCCTGGTTCTTCATCAAATTCTGAATTTTTAAAGACTAGGCTTAGAGCAAAGTGAAACTCTCATAAATTAAAAACTTAAAACATCGACTGTCTCTGTCCTATGAAGATTGCGGGCTAAAAGGAAAGGAAGAAGAAGGTGAGGTGCTGAGGCAATTCTTTGGGTGAAAGGATTTCATGGGAACTCCCTGTAAGGAAACCACTTTGAGAATTTGAGAATTTCTTGCCAATTTATTCCTCTTGAAAACTCTCCTGGCTGTTCCTTAAAAAAAAAAAAAAAAATCAAAACCAAAAATTGAAAAAGACTAACTCTGCTACAACAGTCATATTTATTATCATGTTGAAAGCTATAGTTGTATATCGTGTAGTAGACTAAAACATGAAGATGGTCCAGTAAGTAGTTTACCGCATTTAGCCCTCCACCACCTACTTACCTACTTTCATTCTCCCCGATAATTAATGAAGTTACAACTTTCATAAAGACAGTCAATTTCTGGGAGTCTCATTTTCTCTGTGAAATGTACGTTTTGAAGCGTTCTTCATTTATACATCTGCATGCACAAAGTGATGGAGGAAAGGAAGCCAATGAACAAGGGTACCCAACAATAGGAGACCACCTTTGCTTTGCTTGTCAGCATCTCTAAAATCGACATAGGCATTGCAGCCTGAATTATGCAGGATTATTGAGTCATTTCTAACTCACTGTGCATGTGTAGGCATAGTCTATTTCAGGGCTCTATTCTTTATAGCCATAATTAGACGAGCTGATATAAAAAATATCAAGCTTTGCAGATAACTTGTTTCCATTCCTTAATAATCCACCTTCTGATCCACACATAATAGAATTCAAACCTTACAAACTTACTTGAAATCACCACTACAGTAAGAGTAAGGGTGAATTCAGCAGCTATCATTAAAAGGTCATTCAGAGATGGCTGGCATGCGGTTTTAAAAGATGAGGTTACAAAAAATAAAAATAAGATATAGGAATTAATTAGAAAATAGCAGTCATATGTTATTTGAGTGCTGAGCATTGATTAGTTGATTGATTCATTCAAAAATATTTATTGGGCAGCGGTTGGGCGCTGGGCTGTGGAGCTGTCGGCAGCACGCGATGCGAGTTCGACACCCGGCCGGGGAGAATCCCACATGGCGCGGCAGACCTCTCCTGCCTCGCCCGCTGCTCCCCTCAGCAGTGTATTTCCGATCTGCCTGTTCTGCTCCCCGCTCCGTCTCTGGTGAACCCTCTCGCCGCCCCACGCCTCTGGCCTGTACCCCAGCTTGTATGTATAAATAAACCTTTAAAAAAATTTATTGATTGCCTACTATGCATTAGGCATGATTCTGGATTCTGAGGCTGGAGGACTTAGAAGAGAGCAGAGCCCAGGGCTGAAGGGCATGACAGAACAGGAGGCTTCAGAGACAAGATAATTTTTAAAAAAATTTATTTATTTTTGTGTAGAAGAACTGGGGTATGGGCCAGAGGTGAAGGGGGTGAGAGGTGGATCTACTGAAATACACTGCTGAGAGGGGCATCGGGTGAGACAGGAGAGGTCTGCTGCTCCATTGGGAAGCTCCCTGGCCCGGGATCGAACTCAGGCCTTAGCTGTAGTAGCACTCAGACTTAACGCAGAGGCTGCCAGGGAGGCCCAGAGACAAGATAATTTTAGATAGTGATAGTGTGCAGATAAAACAGTAGGGGGAGGCGAGAGGCTGTGACTGGGGTAAGGGAGGTGGTGGCAGAGCTGCAGTACATCAGCTGGGCAGCACAGGTCTCTGGAGAGGTGACATTTGTGCTAGAATCTCAGTGTTGAAGCATGTGAAGATCTGGGGAATAGTTTTCCAACATTTTGAATAACACAGTCATTGAGGCGGAAGAGAGCTTGCTGGGTCTATGTGCGCTGGTTAATTTTATGTGTCACATTGTGTAGGCCACGGTACTCGGTTATTTGTTTGAACATTAGTCTAGATGTAGCTTTGAAAGTATTTTTTTTTAAGATTTATTTATTTATGCATACAAGCTGGGGTACAGGCCAGAGGCATGGGGCAGCGAGAGGGTTCACCAGAGACAGAGTGGGGAGCAGAACAGGCAGATGGATGGAAACACACTGCTGAGGGGAGCAGTGGGCAAGGCAGGAGAGGTCTGCTGCGCCATGTGGGAATCTCCCTGGCCGGGTGTCGAACTCGCATTGCCATTGCCGACAGCTCCAAAGCGCAGCGCTTAACTCACTGCGCCACTAGGGAGGCCCTTTGAAAGTATTTTTTAGGTAAGATTACATTTAAACCAATAGACTTAAGCAAGCAGATTGTATTTCATTCAATGGGTGGGCCTCATCCAATTAGTTGAAAAGAGATATGGTGCCAATTCCTTAAAATTATCTGTCTACCGATCAGTCCATCCATCCATCAATCTATATTATGCGGGTGCTCTTTCTCTGCAGGACCCTGACTAACACACTTTGTGAATAAGGGATCCTCAGCCATGACTGAAATGCAAATAAATGTGCAGGGGGCAAAGGGTGGGTTGGCCGCCAAGTTTCCGGTGTCCTGGTCTCAGAATGTGCTCACGAATTGGATGTATGAAGTAAGGAAAGATGGAGTTGGGGGAAATTCTACCAGACAGTGTGCTGGGGTGTTGGTGTGTTACCTCTCGTATTTGTAGTGGTAGTGCCCACTTTAAATATGAGGAAAGCAAGCCTCACGAGAGTTGAATAACTTGCTGATGTCATGAATCGATAAGGTGGCTACGTTTTTAAGTTTTCTAAGGGTCCTTTGAAACCCCGTCTCGAGCAAATACTTTTCAACTGTTTTCTGTTTCATGACTTGCAGTTGGCCCAGGAAAGGTTGGGGTATTGTGGTATTTTGATATCCTCGTGGCCGGATATTGGTCCATCTGTCCTACCAGATGCCAGCACAGTCTTCCTGTTGTCTTGTTTTCCTCATGCCTTCTTCACCTCTTTGCCAGCCAGTGACTGGCTGGTCGTCACTTCATTCTGTGTATCTTAGTCCCTCTTCAGTGTTAGCCTCTTGTTTGTCACGCATGTGGAGGGTTAGAAGGTGTCACGGTTATATTGATAATATATCCTTATGGGAATTAAAGTGAGAGAATCTCTGGTCCTCTCTGTGTCACTTTGCACATCATAAGATATTTAGTCCTTCGGCACATCTTACAGGATCTGTGCTGTCACCCCCGTGTCACAGCAGATGAACCAGAAACTTGGTGGTGCCGCGCACTTCATTTCCAACCATAGAACTAGCACGTGGCAAAAGCAGGATGCAGATGGAAGCTGAGCCAGCGTGCTTCCCACCACTTCATATTATCAGTGTTTTCTTATTTTTATTCTGCCTTCTTTTCCATCATATCTCACTTTTGGTTATTGCAACTACGGCCTTTTCATCTGCCACCCTAAGTATCTGTTAAAAACATATGTATTAATAATTTGCCAATAGCGACGTGAGGTATTGTTCCAGTATCATTCCTTGGGGTGTGTGTGTGTGTGTGTGTGTGTGTGTGTGAGAGAGAGAGAGAGAGAGAGAGAGAGAGAGAGAGAGAGAGAGAGAGAGAGAGAGACAGAGAGAGAGAGAGAGAGAGAGAAGGGGAATGAGAGTACACTGCCTATGAAGATATAAAGGTGATTGTAATAAATAAAAACCCCTGAAAGAGGAGTTTCGGGGACTGTGTTCTCTGCTTATGTATGGAAATCTTCTTGGAATCCTTGAATTATGAGGTAAGAAGACTTTTTTTTATTTATAAAGACAACATCTTAAACCCATGGTTCCCCTAGAGTTGTAATTTTTATACCACAGGGGCATTTGAATTTCAGAAAAAGCGTGTTTTATGTCCTGTGTCAGTATGAACTTAGTGCTAGGAATGATTTTCCTTTGAGCCAATCTTTTTTTTTTTTTTTTAAATAATGACTTTCCATCTTGGAGTAAACATTCTCAGGGGTTCCCTCTATGGTCTCCATTATATACATAGTGGGCAACATGTTTGGGGACCATTATGTAGCCCAGGGTCATCTGAATTAAACCACCACCTCGGCCAATAGAGCATCGCCTGGGACTTCCAGTGGAGGAGAGGAAGTGTTCCAGTCTTCACATGTTTGTTTGTGGCTTTCTGATGCAAGATGACATTTAAATAGACTTCTGATTTCATTTATGTTTGAGTCTTGATAACATTTTCGGTGACCTCGGCCTGCATGAAGAGCGTGGGCCAAGAAACTGTTTTTTTCCCGGTTTTCAGACGTCAGATTACTTCCTTTCACACCTTGGAATGTCAGAAATTTATTAACTTCTTTCTCCCTGATGTTTTTCTCTTGTAGTATTTTTATGGTGACATAAAAGTAGTCTGTTTACTTCTTGTGGAGTAATTTTCCAAACTGAGTTACAATTGAAATAAAAAGCCAACCCTCCCCGCCCCTCCATCCTCCGCCACCCAGCCCGTCCACAGGAACAACAAAATCAGCTTGTGCGGTTGTTTCTGTCGCAAAGAAATTGTTCACGAATCTTCTCAAAGGCTAGAGATTTAATACTTCAGTGCATTGTGACAGTTGTAGTGTTTGTCTTAGGATAAGGGCAGGAAAGATAATTCCATAAACATTTAGTGTAGTCACTATATCATATATAGTGAGAGGTTCCATTATTATTTCTCTCTCAGCCCATTGCCTGTTATATTCCATTATCTGTTAAATAGTGCTCTTGCGATTTACAGATTCTTAGCCCAAAAAAGCCGTACATGACTTGGTGGCAGAGATCCTTAGTGCTCCCGGAACACTAGTGCTCCCTAGCCTTTATACCCAAACTTGCCTTTATTCCCAGATTTGCTTGCAGTCAAATTGGAGCCACTGGCCTGTCTGAGCAAATGGAATGTGAGCAGAAGTGGACTAGGCCACTTTCAAGCCTGACGGAAATAGTTCCTCTGTGGCCCTTTCATTCTCTCTTCCTTGCTATGGAGACCCGGGTTGCTAAGAGGGTGACATCATAAAATGGAGCGAGCCTAGGGAGAGCGTTCCTAAAGAAAATTCTGCACGAGTCTTGCTTCTAGCATGAAATGTCTTGTCCAGCTACCCATGTTTTGGGTTTTCCTTACCACAGCCTCAGTTAACTTATAACACATTTTTTGAATTTGCTCAATAGAAGAATGATTATGCAAATTTTCATCATTACTTTGCACACCATCCTGAAAGTAAAGATTTTATTTCTGCAATCTTATAATTCTTTTTTTTTTTTTTTGTTTGAGGTAACATTGGGTTACAGCATAGGGGCATAGGATCACACCCTTCAGGTGTGGTTACCACACCACATCTACCTCCTAAACACCCATAGTCCTCTACCATATCCACTGTGCTACCATATCCACTTTATTCCCACCTCCCCCCCACCCCAGCCTTAATTCTACAGATTTCTAGAGCTTGTTATTAGTTAGACTTTATCTCACCCCTTGTTTTGTCTCTCTAATTATACATATAAGTAACACCATCTGGTATTTGTCTTTCTCCTGCTGACTTATTTCGCTTATCACCACCCCTCCAGTTCCATCCACGATGTTGCAAATGGGAAGAGCTTATCTTTTTTAATTGCTGAGTAATATTCCATTTTGTAGATATACCACTATACTCCTAATCTGCTCATCTGTTTTTGGGCTCTTATGTTGTTTGCATAACTTGGCTATTATAGATCGTGCTGCAGTGAACATAGGTATGCATACATCTCTTCGAATTCGTGATTCTCTGTTCTTCAGGTAGATACCTAGGAGTGGTATTGCTGGGTCATATGGTAGATCCATTTTGCTATTTTGAGAAACCTTCATACTATTTTCCACAGGAGCTGGACCCGTCTACATCTCTACCAGCAGTGTCAGAGGGCTCCTCTTTCTCCGCATCCTCGCCAACATTTTTGTTTCAACTTTTTTGAAACAGGCCCTTCTCACAGGTGTGTCTCTTTGTGGTTTGCATTTCCCTGATAAGTGATCGTGAGCATTTTTTCATGTGCCTCTTGGCCATCTGTCTTCCTTCTTTGGCGAAGTGTCTATTTAACTCGTCTACCCATTTTTGGGCAGTCTTACTCTTCCCCTAGTAATTTAGACATATATCGGAAACACTTTGTTTGCAATGTTTGGCAATTTTTTATGTTATGCATAGTCTCCTGAGGGATTTTGAAATGCCTAGAAACCCCAACAGTGTGAGAACTGTGTAGGAAAGAAAGTGAAAACAATTTGCTTTCAGAGTTTTGCATTTTGCTCACAATATGTGGCAGGAGGAACCTGTTTGAATATTGTGTTGGATGAAAGTCATGTAGAATTATGGTCTGCAAGAAACTGGGACTCAGATTCACCCAGGTTGGTCTTTGAAAGTCAGCCGTGGAGGAGGTTCTGTTCTGATGATCTGTCCTGCTGCTGGTTACCTGACTGCCACCTCCTTCCCTTGGCCCCTGTCTGTACAAAGCATTCTCGTGTGGGCCCCTCATACTCCAGTTCTTTTCTTAGCTTCTCAAAACATAACTGGCCTATGTGTCATCCTACAGTGAACACCTAATCTGTCCATCTGTCTATCCGTCTATCCACCCTCCATCTATTTATTTCTTGAATAGGGCTCACAAACTTTAAATTTTATTTTGTGGTTTATGTAACCATCATGCTTATTTTGATAGTGCCAGTCATGTTCAAGGACTTTCTTTTCTTTCCAGGAAGCGATCCGTTAGAGAGTAATGTGAAGTACTGATGGGTAGGTACTGAGTCTGCATAGCCACTGCTTATCATGCAACATGTAAATACTAGGCACTCTATATACATTTGAGCACAGACCCTGCCTCAGGTAAATAAGTCCCCTAAACATGGAGTTTTAGACATCGTGGTAGGCCTTGGGAAGACATATATTGGAGTAACACTTTAGTACCTTTCAAATACTATTGCCAGCTTGAGTAGAAATCATGGTTGTCTTCCCTTTTTTTGATTACTATTTTAAAAATTGTGTGACTTATTTTTTTTAATTTCCCCCTTTACTTATGAGACTTTAAAATCTCCTTATCAAAAACACAGCTTTCCCTAGACACAGTTTAGTTCTAACACAGGGGGAAGAGTTCTGAATTCCCTTGTGGTCTAGAAACCACCTAGTTTTATCCCATTACTGGAAAGTGATTATCCCTAGGGATTCAGGAAAATTTTTTTTTTTACCAGAATCTAGAAAAGTTGATTCAAAAGGAAAACAGTTCTATGTATTTTCAAATCTCTATTTTCTGAAATCTATAAAAACTAATCACAGTAATCATTCTAAGAAATTATATCCCCTCATCCAACACTACTCCTCTGCTGCCCCATTTTTTTCCCTAATTGCCAGCGAGGGGAAAAATGACTGATCACACTCTGGATTTTGCTGTTGTGGTTCCGACTTGTGGTTTGCCCTTGAAATCAGTGACTGTGCTGGGTTGGAATGGACCTGTTTGGGAATTATAGGATGGCTGCTTGAGTCTGCCGGGGCTTGGAAGGAAGCCATGAGTAGTAAAGAGGAAAAAGCTGAACCCAACTTAGAGGAAATGTGTAGTGGGTGATATTTTCCCTATTCCTAAGTTAAGTCTTTGCTTTTACTGGCAATAATTTGATCACTGAGAGGATGCAACCTTAGTAATTCATTTCCTTAAGTAAGTGGCTTATACAGGCCTGTGCTTATTTGTTGGCAGGCACTGATGTGATGACTGGACCTGAGTGGGTCTTCCACATGCTCAGTGTTGTGCCTCTCTGCCCCTCTGTCTGCCTGCAGCCCTCAGGTTTGGCAGGTAGACTTGGCTGGAGGGAGGTCTCCGTCTTGGTTTCATGGCACAGGGGAGCAGACTCAGTGAGCTGAGGTGGACAATGAAGTGTCCTTGCTTTCTGATGAGCGCATGAATTGCCATGAGCATTTCTCCACAATGGAGAAAACTTGGTCCGTTGTGTCTCAGTTTTAGACAGAAGTTATCTGAGGAGGTGACAGCCAGTTAGACAGGCTGCTTGGATAACAATCCGAGTTGTTCTTGGGAAACATACGCTCACCAGATATGTGCAAGGAAACCTGAAAGTCATCATGTGGAGTCTTACCTCTGCTCAGAGAGCCAAGCACTGTGATTCACCTGGCGTGGCATCTCACCTGTCCTCCTTGCCCCATGTCCCCGCCATCTTTTTTTTTAAAAAAGATTTATTTTATTTATTTATGCATACAAGCTGGGGTGTAGGCCAGAGGTGTATGTGGGGGGTAGGGTGAGAGGATTCACTGGAGACAGAGTGGGGAGCAGAATGTGCAGATCCACTGAAATACACTGCTGAAGGGAGCAGTGGGGAGACAGGAGAGGTCTGCTGTGCCGTGTAGGAAGCTCCCTGACCGGGGATCGAACTCGTACTGCAGTGGCTGCAGATAGCTTCATAGTGCTGAGACTTAGCCCCTTGCACTACCAGGGAGGCCCACCACCATCTTTTTATTTTTGTTTTTTTCCCCCTCTGAACTCCCCTTCAGCATGAACTCTGTCTCCCTTCTGTGCCCTCTGGCACATCATGTAAATGGCCATACCAGATTGTGATAAACCCTGGGAATGGCAGCCCAGGAGGAAGATAACCTTTGACAGCCTCACTCAGTCCTTAACAGTGAGAGTCGCACAGGAGCTGCAGAATCACACAGGAAGCTGCTTCCAGCTTCCGACCGAGCCCTGAGGAGGAGATGATAACAGCGGGAGAAGCACCTGGTAGCAGCAGCACTTCAGTCCGGAAGAAAACAGGATCTGAAATATAAACAACATCCTCACAGCAGCAGTGAGGGCACGGCTCGCACTGAGTTTGTTGAACTCCGTTCTTTTAAGACTCTCATGAGAATCTTTATTGAAACAGGATGATGGTCAAGAGATGAAGCAGTTTCATGATTTCTGATGGACACCATGAAAACGTTTTATTGCAGTTGTTTGATTTGTAAGCACATGAGTGTGACCTGCGGTGCCACATCTACATTGTTGAGCTTGTTTGTGGCTGAATGGAAATTTAAACACCTCAGGACTGACACCACTTTAAGGGAAATGATGTAAACTGGGAACAAAACAAAAAGGAGGAAGGTTTCCAATCATCTTTTCAAAGGCATCTCTTCGGAAGCAGACCTTATCTTAATTAAACACGTAGCAGCAGCAAATTGGGGCTTTTACTACATGTTTGCCATTCTAGGCATTGTGCAAAGTGCTTCATGTGGATTAACTCATTTCTCACCTGGGGGCGCTTCGGCATGCAAGGTGAGGCTGCTTCCTCGTGTGTCACAGCCAGTGGGTGATGGGTCCAGGACAGCTGTCCTTTACCCTTACGCTCCATCTGTGCTAACCTCACTGACCAGTAGCTTCTGTTATGTCCATACGCTTCCCTAAAGACCCTGCAATTGGTGAATGAAAATTATTGATTACTGTGTTAATTTCTTTTATTAAAATGATCATCTGGGGGCCTCCCTGGTGGCGCAGCGGTTAAGTGCTGCACTAAGGAGCTGTCGGCAGCGGTGACGCGGGTTCAACGCCCAGCCGGGGAGATTCCCACATGGCGCGGCAGACCTCTCGTGCCTCGCCCTCTGCTCCCCTCAGCAGTGTATTTCCGTCGATCTGCCTGTTTGCTCCCCACTCTCTCTGGTGAACCATTTCGCCGCCCCACGTCTCTGGCCTGTACCCCAGCTTGTCTGCATAAATAAATAAAGATTTAAAAAAAATAATAAAAATAAAAAGAACATCTGGGCCTCCCTGGTGGCGCAGGGGTTAAGTCTCAACACTGTGAAGCTATCCGCAGCTACTGGAACAGAGTTTGATCCCAGGCCAGGGAGAGTCCCACATGGCACAGCAGACCTCTCCTGCCTTTCCCGCTGCTCCCCTCAGCAGTGTATTTCAGTCTATCCACCTATTCTGCTCCCCACTCTGTCTCTGGTGAATCCTCTCATCCCCCCAACACCTCTGGCCTACATGCCAGCTCTTGTATACATAAATAAATAAATCTTTTGAGAAATGATCAATTTTTGTTCAGTTGTAGATTCAAAATACCAGTGAAAAAAATTTTTTAAAGATTTATTTATTTATGCATACAAGCTGGGGTACAGGCCAGAGGCATGGGGCCGCGAGAGGGTTCACCAGAGACAGAGTGGGGAGCAGAACAGGAGATCGACTGAAACACACTGCTGAGGGGAGCAGTGGGTGAGGCAGGAGAGGTCTGCTGCGCCATGTGGGAATCTCCCCGGCTGGATGTCGAACTCGTGTCGCTGCTGCCGACAGCTCCACAGCGCAGCACTTAACCGCTGCACCACCAGGGAGGCCCGCTATCTTTAGTTTTATAAGTATCGCCACCATGGACATCCTGCTGGTTCTCCATCTTCAAAGCCGAGCCCACCCTCCATTTCCTTACAGCTCAGCTTTTGCTTTACAGGGAGGGATTGCTGCTGGCATTTCTGAGGTGCGAAGTATCTGGAGGTTAAGGCTTTCAAAGAGGTTGTGTTCTGCCATCTTGAAAATACACCCCCCTGCCTGGGTTATTTAGGAAAATTGCCACTTCAGCAACTAGTTCATTTCACTGAAAAGGAATGGGAGAAAATCGCTCAAGATTTTCAGGCTGTGGTTAATCCTGTGTTGTCCTAACAGTCCTAAAGGGGTGCTGACCCTCTCCTTTATGTTATAAATGAGCCATTCACGCAGGAAGTCATTGAAAACACACTGTGTGAAAGACACTGTTCCCGGCTGGCTGTGGCATGAACAAACCCTGCCTTCCAGAAACTTACACTCTTGTGTTAAGTGCTCTATGTTACGTATACTCCCTACTGGTATAATGAAACAACAGATGATGTGAAATTACAGTAATAGAAATGTTATTGTTTTGTTCAAACATTAGTAGTATGTCAGGCACTTTATGACATGTGCCATACGCCTTATCAAAAAAAAATCCAACATAGTTTTAAACTATAAAAATAATTGTGTGATTTAATCAAATGCTAATAGTATTACCATTTGACAGATGAAGAAAAAGAAAAACCTAAAGAAATTGAAAGGGTTCTTCGACACTGCACAAGATACAGGTATCGGAGCTGGTATTCAAACCTAGGGCTCCTCAAATCCAAGTCTACAGTCTCCGTCGCCATGCTGCACTGAGCCAGAAGGACAGAACTTAAAACTGAGTATGACCAGGTGAAAAGGAGATTGGTTTAAAAGAAAATTGGCAACTGTGGATATAATCATCGCTGATGTTAATACAATATGGCTAATTCCCATAGGCTTAATTTTATTTTCATCATCATCTTTAGATGACAATAGCATTTAGTCTTTATAATGATTTCCAGGTGCCCAGTGAGGGCTGGAGGAAGAAGCTTCCTTTCATAGTTAACCCGAATGAATCATTTATCCTTCTCCCTATGATCAAAAATTGTTTGAAGTACCTGGCTTCCAGGGAATGCTGTGGGGATTGGCTTAGCTGTCTGGTCATATTTTGCAAGGTTTCATTAACTCCCCAACTCTGACCTTAACTGGGGCACATCAGTAAATGGAGTCTGTCTACAAAAGGGTCCTTGTGACTTTATGTGGGTGGGGCATGACTGATCCTTGCAAAGAGTTGAGGAGCCTCAGCTTCCTGCAGGAAATCTGCGACTGAATTTGGGCCCTCCAGCGGAAACATTAAGTGTATCGTGGGAGAAAAGGAAAGCAAAGTGCTAAACTTGTTACTCCGCACACAGGATATTGGAGCATCCTGTAGAAAACTTCCTGTTTAGCCAGTAGACTAGAAAACAAGATGAAAAACACCAGCTTCAATGACTATTGTGTAAATACATTTCTATACTTTCATTACCTTGGGCAGAACTTACTCATTAGTGCTCAAGGTTTCCCAAGGTGAATCACAGCCAGCCTCCCATCTTCCTTGTTGCGGTGGACACACCAATTCCTTGTGTCATTTGTGTAGACTATCCCACCCCAGGCTGGAGTTTTCCCCTGCAGTGCACTTCCTTTAGCTTGTATTAAACACTCTGCAAGAAAGATTCAGAGAATGCATTTGAGTATTTTGGTTCCAGCAATCCTGCTTCCTTCAGCGTCGGTCTACAGAAACTCTCTTTCAGCAAAGGGCAAGACACACCAGTGGTTGAATGAAGTTAGGAGGCTGTTTCTAATTTTCATTCCCAAACTCTTTTAAATGGCAGAACAAGATCAAGTTCAAGGAGGAAAATTGGAGTTCACGTTTCCTTATTATAAGTTTAAGCATTTAAGAAAATTTCTAATTTGGGGCCAAGCACATCCCAAATGGTGTTATGTATTAGATGCTATGTGTTTTACATTGTGTTGTAACAGGGAAGTTACTGTAATAAAGACCTTCTTGGTTGTTTTTTAATCCATGACTACATTGCTTTGTATGAAGTAAACTGGCAATGATTAAAATGGGACAGAATGCAAAGGAGACCTCTTATAATGCATGTTAGCTCTCTAGAGTTCCTGGTACATCTGTGAGAGGGCTGTTTAGCCCCTTTCTCTCTGATGTGTCCATCTTCCCCTTCTCCTTTTTCTGCATCCTCCAAATTAGGATGTCCTCACAATTCTTTTTTTTTTTTTTTTTTTTAAAGATTTATTTATCTATACACACAAGCTGGGGTACAGGCCAGAGGCGCGGGGCGGCGAGAGGGTTCACCAGAGAGAGTGGGGAGCAGAACAGGCAGATCAGAAGTACACTGCAGAGGGGAGCAGCGGGCGAGGCAGGAGAGGTCTGCCGCACCATGTGGGATTCTCCCCGGCTGGGCATCGAACTCGCATCGTGCGTGCGCTGCCGACAGCTCCACAGCGCAGCGCTCAACCACTGCGCCACCAGGGAGGCCCACAATTCTTTTTTTTTTAACCGTAGTTTCATTTCTGAAACCTTAATATTAAAAAAAATCAATAAATAAGTAGTTAAGGGTAGAGAAGCATCCACCATATAGATCAGTTAAGATGAAAAACATATTTAATCAATGATCTGTCTAAAGTATGTCTTTCCAGCACTATAGATTTTAGCATAAACTAGCATTTTGAGACAAGATCACTTCCTGAGAACTTTCTAGATCATAAAACTTTATGATAAAACACACGCATATATATATATATATATATATGTATCTTTATCATAAAACATCTGTAATTCTTAGGAATGCTGTGATGATTTATGACAATAACGATAAAAAAATTCTTAATTGTTGAGCTCTTATTTATACTAAGAACAGTATTAACTCTTGGAATAAACTTGCTGTCACCTTGGTCAAGTTCACTGTTAGCTGTATGAGACTCACCAGTTCATTGCTGATCGTGAATTTTGATGACCTCCTCGTGACAGTGGCCTTCTCTGTCCCACTTCCAAAGCTGACTTGTCACTCATCTTGTCACTAGTTGCTCCATGTTAGAAACTAGAGTTCCCACTTGCTCTGACTCGAATCACTTACTCATGACTGACTTCCACAGGAGCTCCTGTTATACCTGCTCTTCCAACTCATTGTGGCCTCTAGACCTTTGAATATCTCTCTCTCCCCCTTCGTCATCTCTCTAGTATTTATTTCACTTCCTAACTAGCGAGAGTCCATACTCCATTTACTTCTCTTGCTGATAGCCTGGGTGTTTTTATTCCACTTGTTCTTGTGTTGTCACTTGACCTTACGTGCCCAGGACAAACTTGTCAGCACACTTAAGAGTTAGTTCTTATAAACTCCTCTTTTTGAATCTCATTTCTATTTTCTGATTATTTCCACATCCCCAGTGTCATAACTCTTCTTGGCATAGACACTTGTACTGTTATATCCTAGTCCAAATTCCATAGGTTTATTTTGACTCAGATGCATCCATTGAGTAGATATTGTCAATGAAACCATTGCTTTTGCTGTTTCCTCTATCTGGAACACCTGCTTCCAGATGCCTTTCTCTGTCACCTTCTTTAGGTCTCTAGTCAAGTGTCACCTCCTTAGCAAGACTTCTCTGAATACCACATTTTAAATTGTAACCCCTAGCCCCCACATTCTTTTTTTGAGGTTTATTTATTTATGCATACAAGAACTGGAGTGTAGGCCAGAGGTGTGGGGGGATGAGAGGATTCACCAGAGACAGAGTGGGGAGCAGAACAGGTAGACTGACTGAAACACACTGCTGAGGGGAGCAGCGGGGAGGCAGGAGAGGTCTGCTGCGCCCTGTGGGAAGCTCCCTGGCCGAGGATTGAACTCATGCTGCAGTGGCTGTGGATAGCTTCACAGTGCTGAGACTTAGCCCCTTGTGCCACCAGTGATTCTTATCCTTTTCTATCAAACTAAACACTCATCCTTCTGATAACTTGTGAGGATAAGCATCTCTCCATACATATACTTTTAACTTGTGTGGATTTTTATTCCAGGATATTTTTTTTCAACTCTTTTGACTTTCCTTTTTTTAAAATGATTTCTAAAAATTTCTCAGCAAATCTAATAATTTCTTGTCAGTTTTAGATGTTGCAAACATCTCCAAAATCTGTGTGAATACTAGTCTTCACTCAACAGAAATCTCTTTCTGATGTAGCTGTGTCTATTATAAAGGGCAAATTGGATTATATAATTATCCTGAAGAAAATCCTTTCATGATTCTTAAGTCCTTAAGATAAGGATGAAACTTCTTAATGTGTTACGTGAGATCTTCCAAAGTCTCCCCGTACCTCCTCTCTTGCTCCTCCCCCTCCTGCCTGTTGCTGATTGCGCTGTAGCCCGGCTGCTGTGTCTTCTAAACGAGGGCATTTTATAGATGCGTCGCGATGGTATTATCATGTCATGGCAGCTGATATCAACAGACTGTCTAGATAACCTGGGGCTTCTGGTCACCCTAGCCATTTGGGATTTCTTTCACTTTCTTGGAACTTGACAGATATGTCCAGGCTCTGCATGTGTTTTCCAGTCTTCGCATTCCCTCCCACTCACTTGACTTTCCGTTGACTCCCCAGAGCCACACCGATCTCAGAGAGGCATTCTCTGCAGAGTTGGGTGAGCTGTGTGCCTTGGAGACCACTTGGAGGAGTGTGTGCCCCTCTTTCCTAGTACTCATCATGCTTTTTTTTTTTCAGATTTCTTTTATTTATTTATGCATACAAGAACTGGGGTGTAGGCCTGAGGTGTGAGGGGTGAGAGGACTCACCAGAGACAGAGTGGGGAGCAGAATAGGCGGATCAGAAGTACACTGCTGAGGGGAGCAGCAGGGAGACAGGAGAGGTCTGCTGTGCCCTGTGGGAGGTCCCTGGCCGGGGATCAAACTCGTGCTGCAGTGGCTGCCCGTAGTGTGATAGAGCTGAGACTTTAACCCCTGTGCCATCAGGGATGCCCCTCATCATACTTTTATTGCACTTCCTGTGAGTGGCTGCCTTCCCTGCCCACCTGTAAACTCCAGGAAGGCAGGGGCTTGTCTGTCATGTCCAAGCTGCGCCCCCTGACCTGACAGAACACCTCCTGCAGTGTTGGCATAAGTCATGCTCATTAAATGATGAGTCTTATGGCACCTCTCAGAGGTGGATATTGCTATCCAAATTTGGGGATTAGAAATCAGAGGCACGGAGCAATTGTACGAAATCACATACCTACCAAATGGTGGGGGTGGTATTGTAAATGGACTGAAGTCACAAGCACTTAACTTCTTTGGCACCCTCCCTCTGAGATGCATTCTGTGTTGGTGGTCTTTTACAGGACGTACCTAAGGCATTATTTTTTTTTTTTAAAGATTGATTTATTTATGCATACAAGCTGGGGCACAGGCCAGAGGCGTGGGGCGGCAAGAGGGTTCACCAGTGACAGAGCGGGTAGCAGAACAGGCAGATCGATGGAAATACACTGCTAAAGGGAGCAGCAGGTGAGGCAGAAGAGGTCTGCCGTGCCATGTGGGAATCTCCCCTGCCGGGTGTCGAACTCGCGTTGCCTCTGTCAACAGCTCCACAGTGCAGCGCTTAACCTCTGCACCACCAGGGAGACCCCCTAAGGCACTATTACTGCAGTTTGTACTATAAATATGGCCAATTTTGCTAAGAAAAACATCAATTTTATGGTATATTGCAAAACTTAAAAAAATCCCTATTCTTTGGTCCAGTAACTTCATTTCTAGAGCTCCATCCTGTAGGAGCAAATAAAAAGTGAAATAAAACTTTATAAAACTTTATGTATAAAAGATGAGTGCTGCAAAAAAATTTGCATCAGGAATAATGATAATCCCTTGACTGCTTAGTAGGAATGGAATAGTTAATTGATATACTACAGGTCCATGAATAAAATGTACATAATCTTTAAAATAATGTTTATAAAATAGTTTAATCAAGTAGGAAAATATTTATAATAATATGTTACATTAAAATCTTATAAATACTGTCACTCTAAATATGCTTGTAGTACTAATGGATGTGTTTACATAGCTCCATCCATATATTTATACATAGATGCGTTTATGCATACACACATATATGGGGTGTATGCAGTAATTTCAGGGTTCCAAGCAAAATGAAAGCTCAGAGCCCTTGTACAAAATTGCTGAGGATTTCGAGATGGTGACAGGAGAGCATTAAGTAAAACATGAAACCTTCTCAGTGCAGAGTCCTGAGTGACCGCACAAGTTATTCACCCAGGAAGCTAGGCCTGTACACACAATTTGGTGACAGATTAACTGCAAGAAAGAATGTTCAGATATTGCTAGCAGTTGGCTTTTGTGATAACATTATGGAGGTTTGTTTTCTTTGCACTACTTTTCTATGTTACCTAAAATTTTCTCAGTGGGACAGATTGCTTTAATATTCATAAGTAAAAACTAGCTCAAAGAGCTACAAAATTACATAAATCCTGTAAAACTATAGTATATACACTGATACTTAACTATGCGTTTTCATAGATGTGACTATATTTAGCTAATTCACTCAAAATGCTTCTTTGAAGATACTTGCTTTATTTTAACTAGAGTTGGCTAATAGTAATAATGTTAACTTTTGGTAAAATTGATTGAAGTTGATGAAAGTTGTCTTTATCATTCTTTTTTTGCTCATTTCCGCATCCCTGAATGTCTCCTGCATTTCCTGCTTTTAGCCACCTAGTGACTTCCTGTTTTGTCCTGCAACCCCCTTTATCAGAAGAGGAAAATAGTTATCACTTGTTAGAAGGTTATTCTGTGCAGGAACCAGACTAAGAAACTTGCAACATCTTCTTTGCTGTTTTTATAGTCTTAGCAAGCAGGCAGTGTTACTTCAATTTTGTAGAAGAGGATATTGAATCATAGAGGTTATATGTCTTGGTCCAAGTCCCAATACCAGTACCAGATAGAGTAGGATTAGAACTCAGGCATGGTAAATTGTCTCCAGTTCCTCCACCATCAGTCCTTCCCTTCACTATATATGTTTCTCTCTCCTTAGATGATGGGTGGGTTCTGTTTCCCTGTTCCTAAAAGTGGGGAAGGCCTATGACTTGCTTTGACCAACAGTGTGACATAGAAAGGACATTCTGGGACTTCCAACTCTAGGTTTTCAGAGCACTGGAAGTTTCTGTTTCCTAGAATTTGAACCCCACCGCCATGTTGGGAGGAAGTCCAGGCTGGATGTCTGAGAGCCTGGAGACCGTCTGTGTAGAGGTTAGGAATAAACAGGTCATATCACTGTAAACCTCATTTTTGTTTTTGCAACTCAACTTTCCTAGTCTTAATCAAACCTATGGGGATGAAGGGGCTACACACACAGCCTGCCCGTAGAATGATACAATTTTACCTGACAGGGTAACACCCAAGAATTTGGACAGGTTTAGGTTGCTTTCTCACTGGAAAGGGGAGCCCTTTTAGTCTTGCAGGAGCTCTCCTGTCTTCCTCAGTAGCTACTACTGGGCACTGTAGTAATCTTAGGTATTTCCTTCAGAGTCTAAATCTTTAGGGAGCAATGGAGAGGCTGTTCCATTAGTCTTTCTACGACTATTGAATATATTTCAATTTCCTCATCATCGTCATCATCGCCACCACTCTCAGCATCATGATCATCAGTATCACCTGGAAAATCCCTCATCAAACCATCGGTAATCATATAATTCTGGCTTCCAAAACAAATAAAAAAACTTTACTTCCAGAAAGTTCAAGCAGGCTGTTTGCCTCCTTGCGCTATTTGTGCTTGTGTTGATTTCATCGACTGTTCCAAATACTGTGGACATATCATCAAATCACGATCCCATACAAATGGGTTCAACAAGAAGGACCCAGCCTGACGCTTAATGCTGTGTCCTTCCGTTTCTCATGTTGTAATAGTTAGTGACCACGAAGGTAGAAGAGGGTAGAAGAGTGATTATGAAGGTAGTGATGTTCTGGATAAGATATTTGTTATCTTTTAAAAAGATTAGAAACTTACCAGCAAAATGGGTATCAGAAAACTTGACTATACTCCGACATAGGGCAAATTACCTGGTGCCATCTTTCCTAGACTCTTTAACTTTTCTCATATTTATCAATGATTCACTAGATCTAAGGCAACAGTTCCTGGGTGTGAGATTAGCAAAGACTCTCTTCTTATAAATCCTCCCCAATTCAGAGCATAGTAACTAAAATTCAGAAGCCAGATCTCTGTGCATGTCACCTAACTGCTTGGCACACAGACTTGCCTAATGAAAGACAGTTTCTACCCAGTCAATGCATTGAGTGACCATGTGAATCCTACTTAAAGTTCCCCGGATTTAGAGAACTTGTTTTTCTTTTTTTATAAATTATTTATTTTTATAGATTTTACATCAGTGTTAATTTTTGTACAATGTGTGCTTTCTCCTCTCAGGGGTAGTATAGTCCCTGTAAAATTCCACCACCGGTTCACCCATGCGCTATCGCCATAGTCCCTTATGCTCTTCCCTCCCCTGTTTTGATTCCCCTCCCTCTCCCTCCTTTGCAGAGTATTTCTTTTTTTTTCTTATTTTTAAAGATTTATTTATTTATACATACAAGCTGGGGTACAGACCAGAGGTGTGGGGTGGCGAGAGGGTTCACCAGAGACAGAGCGGGGAGCAGAACAGGCAGATCAGAAATACACTGCTGAGGGGAGCAGCGGGCGAGGCAGGAGAGGTCTGCTGCACCATGTGGGATTCTCCCCGGCCGGGCATCGAACTCGCATCACTGCTGCCGACAGCTCCACAGCTCAGCGCTTAACCGCTGCGCCACCAGGGAGGCCCAGTATTTCTGATATAGAGTTGCCTGCTAATTTTTTTTGTTGTTCTTTTTTCCCCTTTACCCCTCATTTGGTGCCCTTATATTCCTCCTATAAGTGAAGCCATCTGGTATTTTTCTTTTTTCTTCTGACTGACTTCACTGAGCATGCTCCCTTCTAGCTCCATCCATGTTGCTGTGAATTGCGTGGGTTTATCTTTTTTGATTGCTGAATAGTATCCCAGTGTGTATATAGATCACATCTTCTTGATTCAGTCATCTATTTTTGGGCATTTGAGTTGTTTCCATATTTTACCTAGTGTAAATAGTGCTGTAGTTAACATAGGGGTGCAGATAACCTTTTGAACTAATGTTTTTGTGTCCTTTGGGTAGATTCCTCAGAATGGAATTGCTGGGTCATGTGGTAGCTCCATTTTTAGTAGTTTGAGGAACTACCACACAGCTTTCCATAGTGGTGGGACCAGTTCGCATTCCCACCAGCAATGCAGAAGAGTTCCTTTTTCTCCACATCCTTGCCAACATGTATTGTTTCCAGTTTTTTTTGAAATATGTGCTGGTCTAGAGAACTTGTTTTTCTACCTAACATCTACCCAGAGCAGTCTGACTGTTCCAAGTCCAGTCTCAACTTCATCAGTCAGAATCTGTGAGGTTGATACCAAGTCCTCATGGTGAACTTTAGATAATCATTTGGAAAATTGTTGAGTTGATGAAATATAGAAGCTAGGTGGCGCTCGCTGCCACAGGCTGCACAAGACCAGCTACATGTCAGAACATGCCTGGTGTCCAAAGGACACAGCTGTGAAATCTTTCTAAGGAGTCTGGGCAGAGAGGCAGTGATCCTGATGAAAACAAAAGAGAAATACAGAAATTGCTCTCATTGTTCTCACACTACGCGATGTTACCCCTTCCTAAACATCACTTCTCATTACGGCACAGAAAGCACAACTCGTTTTTCTCTATTTTCTAAATAAACTCCTTCTGGTCATTTGCATTTCTAATATTCTCTTTGCTCTTTTTGGTTTTGTAAACCCCACAGACCAGGATTTCCACAGGAAAACCAGAAGTTCCGAAATAGCAGTCGGAAGAGAGTTTGGTTTCAGTCCCTTTTCCATTAATGCTCATTTTCCACCAACCACATAACCTGTGCATTTGGAATATTTTCCCACTAGCACTGACTTTCGCAAGCTGTAGTGTCTGTCAGGAAATAAAACTGCTTTGGTGGAAACACCAAAATTATAGCTAAGAACACAGGAATGTTGAGCCCGCCTTCAAAGCTCTGCAGAGTGGAAGAGAGCAAAAGCGGGCTATACCTCTGAGGCAGGTCGAACAAAGCAGAGTTTGCACAAGTTTCTTGGCATATCTTCTGGCCAAATCAACTTGTTCACTGTTCTTACCTGAGGCACAGGACATGTTAATCTTCCAGCTCTGATAATACCTTCTGCTTTGTGAATGTTTATGGAAGGGGCCTCCTAGAGAGAAGTAGCAGGTCATTCAGATAAACATTTAATACATTATTGAGAATGATGCGACTGCATTAGTAGGAAAATGTCATCTAGAATATGTGTTCTGTTGGTATTTTCCACTGTTGTGTAAGATACAGGGAATTGTGTGCATACATATACCCAAAGCGCGCATACATACGAAAAACTGCACACACACAGACAGCAAAGTGGAACATGCTGTTTTTTTTTTTTTTTGAGATGTGTTGACTGGTATCATGTTAATGCTGATTAATCTCGCAAGTGGAAACAGGCTTAAAAGTGAGCATAGAGGGTCAGAAACTTTCACTGGTGTCAGAGCTACTGGAACCATCGTTCTGGCACAAGTAGCTCTGGTCCAGGTTAGTATTTCTCCTGCTCACAGCGTCCCTCTCTCTTCTCAGTCCCCCTAAAACAGGAGCTTGCTGAAGAGAATTTCCTTATCTGAAAATCATTTCCCTTGACCCCTCTTTTCTCAATTCCCCTCCCCCACACAATGAATGCACACATTCATAAACTCTTGTTTAAACTAGTAGGCATGGTGCAATAGAGGACTTCGTGGAAGAAGAAAGGAGGTGAGACTGTTAACTTTACTCCCACAATAGAAATGACACCAGCCTCAGCTCGATAGAAATAGCCAGAGTAAACTCACATGGGAGACACCAGGCTCAAAAGTGGTAGACAACTCACTCGCCATGGTTATCACTGTATTCCTGGCACCTGGTGCAATCCTTGCAGAAAGCAAAAGTTTCTTAGCTAAGCTTCTGTTTCCACCTTCCCTAAATATAAGGACTCTTGTCATCTTGAACTGAGTGTGAAGCAGTTTATCAGCTAGTAAACTACTGGTATTGAGCACCAACACTGTACAGAACTCTACTAGAAACCATGAGGGTTAGAAAGATGACCCATGAATCTATACTCCCTGGAGGGCACCTGTAAGTCCATAACCGCATGAGAGGAGACGGGGTAGCATATTGCCTGTCGGCCGTCAGCCTCAGAATCGAGCTGTGTTTCCATTGCTAATCTAGTTAAGCTAGCCAGATGCCACACAAGAAACCACAACATCAATTTATATTCTTGGATAACTGTGTGCAACACCCATTGGCTTTCCCTGGGCAGGATTTGGCCCATCGAGCTCATCTGTTGCCAGCGTTTAAAGGAAGTCAGGGATTAAATAAGCCCAGTTCTGTGTTCCCAGGGTAGTGCCTACAAGCTCATGAGGTCATAGACGGAATGGCACAGTTGGCAAGTTCAGGCTAAGGTTAGGCTAGCATTGAGTTAGTTTTAGTGGCTTCTTTCAAATGCGTAGATTCTTTAAGCAAGTTCTCCTTGTCCATTTCAAAGGTGCTTTCTTCCTCCCCCCCCATTCCAGTTCACACATTTTTTACAATGTCAAAGGTCATGTTTTCATTAGTTTCCTTTCAGATAACTCTTTGATATGGTGTTGTAGCCTTTTCTTTTTCTTTTTTTTTGTTGGCATTAATTATGCCAAATCATGCATTATGCCAAAAGCTAAATTATGGAGTGACCTGGGTTTCTCAACCTCAGCGCTGTTGACGTTTGGGCCAGATTCTTCTTTCCTGTGGGTGCTCTCCAGTGCATCACAGGGTGTTTGGTAGCATCTCTGGCCTTTGCCACTAGATGCCAGTAGAACACCCTCTCCCCCAAATGTCTAAAGAATCCAATAGCAGGAGTGATCTGGGGTGGGAGGTGCCACCTGTTGAGAACCACTGACTTATAGCAGCGTGATTTTTGAATCATGTTATTACTCAATAGCCATCGGTTGAGTGATACGAAAAACCAGTCTGCTGTGTTTAGCCAAAAATTCATGGGAGAAAGCTGCGAATGGAGAGGAAAGAAATTATAGATCCTCACACACTGTTCCTTAATCAGGGAAACTCTTGGAGCTCCCTGCCACCTTCTGCAGTTTCTCTGTTCCCTACTTGCAGTAGCTGCTTTTAACAACCTCAGGCAGATTTTGGTGGCAGGGACTAGATACAGAACTTCTGGAGAGTTTTCTGGGTAGGGTTACTTGAATGAGATGCCACAGATTCATGTGGGTCGTTGAACTTTCAGGGCCATCCTCCTGACTAGAACTCCATTCTGCTGCCTCTGACTTGCTTCTGAGTTTGCTTGAGATTGCACTGACAGGCAGAAAGAAACAATTGTAAGTGGGTTTTTTTCCTCCTCTATTTATTGACTAGAGTAGGGAGTGGTGTAAATGTGAAGAAACCAGTGTGACAGATTGAAAAGAGGAAGACCAGAGTGGATGGTAAGAGTTAGGTATCTTAAGTGCAGTTTACAAAGCAGGAATAAAGTCACACCAACTGCCTCCTGAATAGCTTAAAATTTTCTTCGGCAGCACATTTAGGTCGCTCATAGGACATTTAGAAGGATTTTTCTCTGCCTGCTCAAAGGGTGATCTTGGGCCCTTTCCAAAGGTCCCGCAGTATGTCCCGCTCCCAATTTAAAAATCAAAATTTTAGAGAGAAGAGAGGTCAGCTTTTGTTCTTGCTTGGTTTTGTTCCTGTGGGCAGACTTCTGTGACCAGGCGAAGGGACGTGAGTTTGAAAGACTGTAGAGGCCGAGGGGCTGGTTCTCCTGGTCCGAAGCTGGTTGACTTTCTCACTGTCCTTCACTGTAGGCCTGGGAAGAGGCCGAGGGATGGATGGATTCGGGAAGGAAACTCGAGGAGGACAAGTGCAGCTGGACAGAGCTGGTGTTTGTCGACCAGTTGTCAGTTGACGTTATCTCATCTGCGGCTCTGGGAATGTCTAACCTGAGGTAGGGTCAAATGTGTCCAATGGCGAGGACTATGAAGCGGCAGAGTGGACAGTCAGATCTCCTAGAGTGGGGTGCTAGAACACACCCCTTTTCTGTTATAGCAGAGAGTCCCTGGGCAGGATGACACGTCTGTCATACCAGCTTTTTCTGCTGAAAACGGGCTCGTAGGGAGACATCCGCGCTGATGATGTAGAAAGTCAAGCCAGAGCATTGTGATCACGTGCTGTGTCCCTGCCAAGAGATCGGTGTGTATTGATTACAGTCTGGCTACGGAGCATATTATTTGGCTGCCAAAGATTAAAGTGTGTGTCTGTTGTTTGCTACTTAAACACATAATGCCTAGCAAAGAGAAGGCTAATTAGAGCTAGTCATTCCATGAAATCTTTCCAGATACGTTATTTTCTATTTAAGGAGACCATTTAACGTTTTATTTGTGGTTCTAAGATTTTGTTTTCTGAACATTTCTGAACCTCACAGGGGTTATAGAAATTTTACCAAACTGAAAATTTTCTTAGCACTGTTTAAATCGAGAATTTTTCTCACGATGCTTCTTATCTGTAGCCTGAGATTACTTTCATTGAATCCCCACTCTTGAAACTCTGGATCAGGCCCTAGTTTTGCCATGGAAAGTGCTGTCGTGTTTCGAGATACCACCTCCTCTTCCCCAGGGGTCCTGCGGAGTCCAGCTCTGTGACCACTTCTCCTCCCACCTTCGCTGGTCTGCAGAGGAGATGACCTCAGAACTTCTTAGTGAGACTCGTCCCCGTTACCAGCACATTCCTGATGAACTTGGCGAAAGGTATCTTTGTTCTTTGAACCTCCCATGAAGCATGCTTCTCTGGTGGGCCTTCTGGAATCACACGAGTTATCCATCCAGTGTGCCTGTGCCCCTCAGCTTCTTTATCTGTTAGCTTGCCACCTGCCAGTGCAGCCCAGGATTTCTGCATTGCTGAGAGTTGACCATTGCTTTTTTCCAGACTTCTAAGGGCCATATCTGCAATAATTTGTCCAGTTCCCTCAGTTCTTTGCCTCAGTGTTAAATGTCATTAAATAAAATAGCCCTCGTTCAGTGAAATCTTTCTTATTCAGCCTTATATCCCCGTCCCCTTAATTAAGCACCCTCAAAATCACCTTGTAAGACATCCTTCCCCATTTTTGTCATTTCTTAGGCATACAGCTCTTTGTCTATGTGGCCTCATCCTGCCGTTATTGGAACAAGCACATACCCGGTCAGGTATGTTGGGATTTAACCCTATGTGCCAACCTGAAAACTAGGAGACAAGGAATGGGAAGCTCCTGAGACAGTGCTGTGTTAGTTTCCTAGGATTGCCTTAATTGTGTACCATCAACTCAGTGACAGAGCAATACAACCTATTATCTTACAGTACTGGAAGTCAGAAGACCTAAAATTAAGGTGCAGTTGGAGCGAATTCATTTCTTTCCCAGCACGTGGAGGTCATCTGTACTCTTGGCTCAGGGCATCTTCTGCCATCTTCAAGATCTGCAGAATCTTCACATTTCTGCCCCTTCCCCCCACCCTGTTTTCCATTGCTGTCTCTGTAACCTCAACTTCCTGCTGCCAGGGACACGATTTTGGCTTTCAAGTATTAGAAGATTAAACTTAGACAAGAATACTGTAACTGTAACCACAGGAATACAGTACTGGGCTGTGTTGAAGTGCTGTGGAGAGGTGTAAACCTACTTGGTAATCAAAAAGGAAGAAAAGAGCACAACTGTTTAGGAAAAGAATTATGTTCTGGGCATCTGAAATAGACCTTGAAAGGTGATTAATATTAATATTGGCTGAAACGCATTCCTCATGGAGCAAATATGTTTTGTTCAGACGTGTTCGTGGTAAGCTTACTTTCAGAAGGAACATAATCTGTATGGTATCTCAGAAAAGTGAATTGTCCAAAGTACCTGAGAAACAAGTGTGTGAAGGTTTGATTGATTTGGTGATTAGGAGAGTCAGACGATACGATGGGAGGGCAGTGATTGGTAGGTTGGGTAGAAATGGACCAACCAATAGAGAAGGAACTGTGTTGTGGGTGGCAGTAGCAAGTGAAGAAGAAATACTTTTGAATGAAGATGAGGTCTAAGGGAAAAGGGTGAAGTTAAACAATATTAACAGAATAGAGATAACAAAAGCCAACATGACAAAAGTCCTATATCAAATTTCAGCCTCTGTAAACCCAAATATACTATTAATCCGGGCTGCATGATCAATTATCGGAAGAGGGTGAGGAGGGCATCCCCAGCACAGCTACGAAACTACAGCATACTCATCAATCTTCCAACAGGATGGGTGACAGCTATTTTATAATCCACTCTAATAGCTCTCACTTTACTAGTCTATATCATAATAACACTCATCACTTTCATATTATTTATCTGCATCTCATAAACTGCAATATTACACTTGAAAGGTGTCTAAGGAATTGAGAGATCAAGTTATCAAGATGAGCAGTAATACAGTCCCTGGTTGTATTAGGGAGTGATAGTCAGAGTTGATTAGAACGAAAACCTGGCCCCAAATTGGAGGGTGAGCTGTTGGGGGGGGGGGTGTCTTAAAATTCCGTAGACTATAGCAAAGAGGAAAGAAAGAAGCAGATGGAAGTAAGGGGCATGAATTACTGAAGAGGAGATGTCAGGATAACGAAGTGCCCCTTTTCTGTGTTCCCAGACTATAAGCATTTATCATGGATTGACCACCAATTAGCTTAAGTATCTGATAAATGCTATCTCCCTTGGCAGCTTGTGAGTACCTTGAAGACTCATTCATCTTTGTATCAGCAGGACATGGCTCAGAAACAGAATATACGTGCGTGCGTGTGTGTGTGTGTGTGTGTGTGTGTGTGTGTGTGTATGAATGAAACTATTCAGTAAGTGAATGAGGAGTGGGTATCAGGAAATGAAAACCAGCATCACTTGGGTAGCTGCTGTCAGGCAATTTTGCCTACCTCACTTCATTAATATTTCAACAGTCTCATGAAGTAAATATCTCCATTTAAGCAATGAAGAGGGTGAGGCTCTGAGGGATTATATAACTTGCCCAATATCCCATTGCTAATAAATGGCAGAAACACAGGGCAGGAGGCTGGAGTGTGGTGGGGCTGTGAGCAGGAGTTTCCTGCTTTCTTGTGGCTTTCGGAAGCCTGGTTTCAGTTAACACTAGAAGTTGAAGGAGTTTGTGAATAAAATATTACCATTTAGTGGTAAGATAACGAATGAACTTCCAGATGATGCAGTGAAAATGAGAATTTGGAAGTAGTGAGTAGGGCGAGAAAGGTCCAGTAATTAAGGGTGAGAGAATGGGATACAGCTGCAAGAATTGATTTGAAAACCCAGAATTTAGGAACCATTTCTTTTCTTTTCTTTTCTTTTTTTTTAGTTGAGGTAACACTAGTTTTTATTGTTATTTGTGATTTAAAGGCAGAGGATCTGCCCCTTCAGGTGATATTACCACACCACACCCCCCACCCCACTAGACTCTTTGACACGAGATTTAGTTTGTTGAGGAACTACAGCACAGGACTTGGAATAGTAGAAAATCAAGTTATGCCTTGTATGAGTTATCTGTTGCTGTGTAACAAATCACCCCCAGAATACAGTGACTTAAAACAAGGACATATCTCATAGTTCATGCTAATTGGGAATCTGGGAATGGCTTATCTGGTTCCTCCAGTCTATTCTCATAGACTGGAGGAAGGCACCAGCTGGGGCTGGAGTCACTGAAAGGTTTAACTAGGGCAGGATCTGCTTTTGAGCTCACAGTGCTGTTGGCAGAAGTCAGGTGCGAGCAGGGCCTTGGGGTAGGTAGGGGGTCTCATTTCCAACCACTTGGCCTTCCCACAGGGCTGACAACATGGTGCCGACTGTATCAAAAGGAGCAAGTGAGAAGGAACAGGAGCATGCTAGCAAGATTGAGGTCACAGGCCTGAATAATTTCAGAAGTAATTTCCCACCATGTTTGTTAGTTAGAATCAAGTTGCTATGACCAGCACACCCACAATGTGAGATGGGCGTCGGTATTGAATACCAGGAGGCAGGAATCACTGGTGGTTATTTTAGAAATGATCTACTACAAAGTGATTTTCCAGCAACTAGATGCTCTCTTCGAAAGAAAGAACTAGAGGTAAAGTTATTGATGTAGAGCTTCACATGAGATAAAAGGGAAATAGGTTGTAAGATGCCTGGATTTGTAAGGGAATTGTATGATTGATTCAGATTCAGATTAGATTAGATTCACCTTTCTCACCATCTTTTGCATGGGTATTATGGAAAGAAGTTACCTTTAACCTTACATGGCCCTTTTTTAATTGGAGTGGAGTTAAGGTAGAACCTTTTGGTATATCCTCCTCATCTGGACCTTTGATTGCAGATTTGAAGTCTTATTTTTTTTTTTAAAGATTTATTTATTTATCAAGATTTATTTATTTTTATATACAAGCTGGGGTACAGGCCAGAGGTGTGGCGTGGTGAGTGGGTTCACAAGAGACAGAGTGGGGAACAGAACAGGCAGATGGATGGAAATACACTGCTGAGGGGAGCAGCGGGTGAGGCAGGAGAGGTGTGCTGCGCCATGTAGGAATCTCCCCGGCTGAGCATCAAACTTGCGCCGAAGCTGCCCGACAGCTCCACAGCACTGGGTGTAACCCACTGCACCACCGGGGAGGCCCTAAAGATTTATTTATTTATGCGTACAAGAGCTGGGGTATAGGCCAGAGGTGTGTGGGGGGTGGGTTGAGAGGATTCACCAGAGACAGAGTGGGGAGCAGAACAGGAAGAATGACATACACTGCTGAGGGGAGCAGTGAGCGAGGCAGGAGAAGTCTGCTGCGCCATGTGAGAAGCTAGATGGCTGGGGATTGAACTCATGCTGCAGTGGTTTCGGATGGCTTCATAGGCTGAGACTTAACCCCTTGCGCCACCAGGGAGGCCCTGAAGTCTTATAGTTTTTAATGACAGCTTCATTTTTCCCAAATTAGATCAAGTCATCCAATAACAAAGGCATTTCTTGGATTTCTGGAGCCCCCCATCCTCCACGATCTTCAGTGGTTAGTGAACAGCAGTGGTTGAAATAAAGTCCTTCCTACATTGACAAACTATCACAGATATTCAACAAAGAAATATCCTTTCTTGCTAATGAAAGAAGATGATGTTTTTTGTCTCTAAAACTCAGGACCTTGTTACTAAGAGAAAATTTGAAGGTGCTATACATCTTTGTGAGAGACAGATTCCGTCAAGATTTTGGCACGGGGCGGTAAGACATTCAAAGGAAAAGACGCTTCAGCGAATGGTGGCGGGACCACTGGATGTCCACGTGCAAAGGAATGAAGTTGGATCCCTACCGCATGCTTTATAGAAAAGTGGGGACAAAATGGACCAAAATGGAGTCAAAATGGGTCAAGACCTAAATATAAGAGCTTAAACTGTACTACTCAGATGAAAACAGAGGAGTAAATCTTGGTGATCTTGAGTTAGGTCATGGTTTCTTAGCCATGACAACCAAAGCTCAGCCGCAAAAGAAAAACAGATGAATTTGACTTCATCAAAATTAAAAATACTTGTGCTGCAAAGGACTTGAGTGAAAAGACAGTTGGCAGGTTGGGAGAAGATATTTGTGAATTATATATCTGATAAGGGATTTGCATAAAAACATATGAAGAACTCTTAAAACAACTCCACCGAAAAGACAACCCAATTTAAATAGGGACAAAGGATTTGAATAAAGTATAGGAAAAGTCAGTAAACACTTGCAAAGATCCGTAACATCATTAATCATCAGGGAAATACAAATCAGAAATACAAATGAGGTACAAGGATAGCTGTAATGAAGAAGACAGACAAAAGTGTTTGTGAAATTGTGGTTGTGGAAAAAAGGCTGTAGAAAAATTAGACACTTAGGCTTCGATGGCAGGACTCTATAAGATGGCACAGCTATTTTGTTAAGCAGTTTGGCAGGTCCTCAAAAAGTTATACCTATGCAAATGATCTAGTAGTTCCACTCCTGGTTAAATGCGTGAGAGAACTAAAAACATACATCTTCACAAAAACATACACAAACATTCATAGCAACATTATTCATAATAGCCAGAATGTGAAAACAACCCCAAATTAATCAATGAATAAACAGATAAACAAAATGTTTTACAATGAATATAAATATTGAAATATTATTTAGCCATAAAAAAGGGATGAAGCATTGAAATACACTACATCAATGAACCATTAAGCTAAATGAAACATTATGCTAAATGAAAAGAACCAGACAAAAAAACACCACATACAGTAAAATTCATTTTCATGAAATGTGCTGAATAGGGAATTCACATGGAGAGGAAGTAGATTAATGGTGGCAGGGACTTGGGGTGGGGGGAGCAGTGGGGGATGGATATGGAGTTTCTTTTTGGGGGTGAGGAAAATGTTCTGTATTTAGATGGTGGTTACTAATGCAAAACTTTGTGAACATACTTAAAAACCACTGAATTATATACATTCAAAAAGTCGACTTTGTGGTATGTGCTTTGCATTAAAAAATATTATTTAAAGAAAAACTCTCCCACTATTTTACCTCTTCTGAATCTTGAAATTTAATGAAACAAACAATGGTCTAGACTATGTTGTAGGTGTCTATGAACCAACTTTGACCAACTTAAACTTATATAGCTTTTCATGTACTATTTTATGTTCCTTAGTTAATTATATTCTATTTAAAAACAACAACAACAAAGCTCTCCCAACAGTCTAACTGCCTATCATTCAATGAATTGTAGAGTTCCATTCAGCATGAATATTATGACCCAGGAAAAATATTCATTCTTTGTCATTTCAGCATTTTGAGTTTTCATTAACATTTTGTTCCTAAAAATGAGTAATTTTATGAATGGAAGTAGATGAGTTGCTGACACTTGTCACATAAAATAGTCTAAGAAGAAGTTCAGGTTCTAACACTGCACCCCATGACTCTCAATTTTGTTTCATAAAGTAGAACTAATTGTATCTTGAACAGAACATCAGATATGTTTGATACATTTTAAAATGTTGTATATCTATGCATAGGATATATAATGACAAAAATTTTAAATGCCCACCAAGAGTATATTACAGCACATGGCAGAGTACTTTTTGATTTGGCAATTTTCTGCTAATTTCAAAGCAGTTGGGGAGAGTAGCAAGTAACAAAATAAGACAGATTTATGGAGCCCACACATGGCAATCTGTGTATAAAATTAGTCAAAATCATTATACTTGTAGATGAAGAAATGGATTCCAACAAGTTTGCTCTTTTTAAAGAGCAATCAAATTTGGTCTAAGTGAACTGGAAGAACTGAGCAATTTATTGGATTAGTTGATCATCAGAATTGTAACTTACAATAAAATCTGAGGAAGTCTGCCAAACATTAACTCTCAGAAGATTAAGATAATGCAACATTGATTTTCAATAAGTAGAATTCAACCCATATTGCAGTCTCTCTTCATATCCAAGGAACTGAAGGGAAATAAGCCATTAGAAGAATTTTCCATGGAAACTTCTTCATTTTGCTCTTAAGCATTCTGAGAATTTTCTGATAACAAAGGATGAAGCAGACGTTAATAAGCCTCATTTTAAGAAAATCCAGCACACAGTTACTTAAATTGTAAAATATAACTGGGAGAAGTGACTCCAGGTCTGAGGTAGAATTATTTACAAGTTGAACTTGAAGCATAAATAATCAGAAAGCACTATTTATACAGTGACCTGTCACCAGGACACACTTTCAGCTTGAAGGGGCTACTACTAGCTAGACGAAGCACAATCTGCACATCCAAATAATTGCTCATCATAATAACTTATACACCAAAATAAGTAGTGATAGAGAAGTGGGAGCTCTTGCTAACAGTTAAATGGTAAATGCGGGTGAGCTCTTGGACTTGAAAACACCATTTTGCAAACATTATGATGCAGAGTGGGACAGGCAGGAATAATTGATGTTTAAATCTAGGAAGAGATTTTGATGAACAAAGGCTGTTGTGTGGGTTTCTAGTGTCTGCCCACAGCTTACTTATCTGTTAAGGGACAAGTAAATTCAGTTATTGCACAGTGAAGAATCAGACTCTGCCTTGCCTGCACCTTGACCGATCAAAATCCTCATCACTCATGAAGAGCAGATGGACTCTGTGTTGCAGGTGTGAGGTTTCCAGAAGGAAACCACCTCGCCTCTGCTGGATTCCAGCTGAGACTGTATAACCTCAGTATGATTATGACGCAGTGTCAGACAAATCCTAAAGGAGGAGATTGCTATGAAATAAAAGAGGTATTGCATGTTTCCAACATGTCAAAATCATGAGAGCACAGGAATGTGGAAATATTTGAGATTGAAAGAGCACAAGAGGACAGAGATGTGACCAGTGTCGTTCCTGACCGAGACTGGACTGAGGCTCGAGGGGGAGGAGCAGCTCTCCACTCAAGGCTGTATAGTCAAGTGACAAAGTTGCTCTGCAGATGGTGGGTTGGATCAAAACAGTTGCTGGTATTAAATTTGCCAAATTTGCCAACTGTATTTTGGTTAGGTAACACAATAGCCTCATCTTAGGCAATACACATTGACTTCTTATGGGTCATGGGCCACAATTTATTTAATTTACCATTAAATAGTTCAGAAAAAAATAAATACAGCTAGATTGCCAGATACATGGGTAAATAGTGCCAGCGACAGAGCAAATGGGTTGAAGTGTTAAAAATAGGGGGAATCTGAGTAGAGGGTATATGGGCATTTTTCATATTATTATTTTTCTATAATTTACCTGTGTATTTGCAGTTAATTTCAAATGAAAGTTAAAAATTGGGGATGGATCTGGGGAATTTTTGTTTCTCTTGGCAAAGGACTGCTTGCTTGTGAAAAACTCTAATCCCTTGGCTTGAGAAATCTATTTATGCTGTTCAAATATGATGATTTTGCAAATGAAAATTTGGATGCAAGTTTGAGATTATGTTGGGAATAACAGGGCTGATTTTATTTCTGTTTAGGGGCTATTTGGTTACGAGAGAGCCAAACCCATGTTATCCAAAAGAAAATTTATTATAAGGGACTAAGAAAATTTCATGAACCCAAATTGGGAAGTACTATTGCACGCATGGGCGTGGGAAGCCTTGAGATTATTATGATCTCTCCCTCTCCTGTGCTCCCTCCCCTCCCCCACCTCCTCTCCCCAGTCAACTCTGGACACAGATACAGGGTTGTCAGAGAAGAGTGAAGCTGCCTCTTCAGCAGATGTTATAGAGTCACTTCCAAATAAGCGTATGGGCTCTGCAGCCACCCTAAATATTTAATTTCTATCTTGAAATCAAAGAAGAATCATTGACCGCTTACTTTTTAATTAATAGATCAATTAATTCAGTTAATAATTTGATTATCAATGTTATGCTCTCTTAGGGGTATTAGAAGTTTAAAAAATTTAAATTTTGCAGTGATGTATGCATAGATTTGCCTTTTAGAAAGGTCACATGAGCACACCATGGAAAGCATCAATGAGGAATGTTTTCAAGGGAACCTAATTGACCAGCATTGGCATTGTGTTGAATGTGAATGATTGAGAGGAGGTTTCAAGGATGCCGCCCAGGTTTCCAGTAGGAGTGAACAGTAGAGCTATTTATGGAGACTGCAAATGTTCGAGGAGGAATAATCTGGGGGAGGAAAGGTCATGAATCTTTATATGCATCTTGCCCAGTTTGGGAAATGAAAAAGACACACATGGGCTCTCTGGTAGCTTGGCATATGGGTTTGAGATTGTAGTGCTGAAGAGAGAGCTCATGGTCTTGATAAAGGTGCGCAGTGCATGATATTTGAAGCCATGGGAATTTATGCAGTAACTTCAAAAGGAGGGAATGAGGTAGAAGAGAGAGGGTATTTGGTCAAACTTAAAGAGAAGGCTCCAACCTTTAAGAAATAGAGGAGTGGGGAAAATCTCCAACAAAAGGCTGTGAAGAGAGGACTTGGGGTGCAGAAGGGAGATTAGGAGAGTCTAGTATTACCCAATGGAGGGTTTATTAGGGTGATAGTAAGATGGGGCAGGTATCATTCTTACCACTTTCTTTTTGCAAAAGCTAGGAGAGCTTAAGTGACTGAAGATAGTGTTGCTATTAGGTGAGACAGCTGGACTTGAACTCCTGTCTCTGACTCTAAAACATGTATAAACATTGCTTCATTCAAATCAACAAATACTTGTTTCACACCTCCTGCCTAAGAGCACTGGCAATAACATGGTTACCAAAACCTACACATTACAGAGACCCATACTCCTCCGTTTGCAAATTGACAGGTGTCATTGGTGGGGACTGGGTAAAACAGACTAGTGCTTTTCTGTTACTGCGTAAGAAGTGATTCCAGCTCCGGGGAATGAAGCGGCCCATCTGTCACCTCACAGTTCTGTAGGTCAGAGGGTTGATTAGCCTAATTGGGGCCTGTGGGCAGAGCCTCACAAGCCCACATTCAAGGCTGGTCTGGGTTTTTACTTGGACACTTTGGGGAAGAGCCCATATTCAGGCTCATGTAGATAATCGGCAAATTCTGTTTCCTTCCTACTGAGGGACTGAACTTTCCCTTTCCTTCCTGGCTGTCTTTATGGGGCTGGAAAAAGGAGAGGGGGTTGGCGGGGAGACAGGCTGTTTCTCAGTTCTTAGAGGTCTCTTGCAGCCTCACAGCCCATGCAGGACCTCACAGCTTGACCCTTCAGGACTGGTAGCTCGGATTCCTTGCAAAGAATCTTCCTCAAACATCAAATTTCTCTGACTTCTCTCCTGCTATCAGCAAGAGGAACCTCTGCTTTTCTGAGACTCAGCTGATTAATTTAGGCCTACCTGGATAATTTCACTCTTTTTTTAAGATTTTCATTTATTTTTTATTTATGCATAAAAGAACTGGGGTGCAGGCCAGAGGTGTTGGGGGTGAGAGGATTCACCAGAGACAGAGTGGGGAGCAGAACAGGCAGACCTACTGAAATACACTGCTGAGGGGAGCAGCAGGGAGACAAGAGAGGTCTGCTGTGCCATGTGGGAAGCTCCCTGACTGGGGATTGAACGCAGGCTGCAGTGGCTGGCGATGGCTTCATAGTGCTGAGACTTTAACGCCTGTGCCACCAGATTGGTCCGATAATTTCGCTCTTTCCATAGAATTTAATGTGATCGTTGTAGTCACAAGCTCCGCCCTCAGAGGCAAGGGGCTAGACCAGGCTGAAGATCTCGGAGGGCCCAGGCCTGCCCGCCACACTGGCATAAAGCCTGTTGCTTCCTTCTGTCTAAGATCATCACGTTTCCCTTTAAAAGAACCTGGTGCTGGAGAGAGGAGCATGCCTCTGGGTGAGCACTCCTCTGGCTGGCAGTCACAGAAGCAGCATTCTCAGCAAAAAGCCAGGTCTCCTTCTCTGGAAACCAGCTTCCAAAGCGGAGAGACAGAAGACGGTTCTGCAGCAAAATGGCTGAGCTCCATCTCCGCAGCACCACAGATGGGGCGCTCAGCTGCCTTTCTGGGAAGAGGGAGTCTGGTCTGCATGGAAGGCCACCCAGGAGGGAGCACATCCACACGTGCATCCTGAGGCGAACGCAGTGCCGTCAGCACAGCATCATTCTATGACAGCTGCTCGCCACCTCTCCCAGGGAGATCAAGACAGACCGCTGTCCCGAGAGCAGAGCAAGAGTCAGGATGCTGGTGATTAAGGGGAAATAACGCTCTGGGGATGAACAACAGCAGGCGCTTATGCCCAACCTCCCAGCGCGTTCTCAGCCTGCTGCTCCCGGAGCTGCAGCAAGAGGCCCTTCCTGAGGAGGAAGCCCGGGAGGGTATAGGGACGGGCGTGCAATTCAGGAGCTGCTAGGCTCTGAGGCTGGGGCCTGGACGCTTGGCTTTCAGGCTTGCAAAACCTCAACAGGCCAGTGAGCCATCGGCCAAAATGAACCGGAGGCTGCTGGGAACAAATGAACAAGCTGCTGGGAACGGGGCGATCACACACAGACCTGGCGTGTTCACTCGGGGTCCCGACAGAGGGAGTGTCGCTCCCCTGGTTCTGCAGGTGCTCACGTCACTGAAATGGCTCTGGGCCTAAAAAATCCATCATCTGCCTGTTTTTTTTTTTCTTTTGGCTAGTTCAGACCCCCTGGGAGGGGCTTTGTTGTTGTGTCTGTTTTCCGAACCTCTTGTGTAGTAAGTACAGAGGATTCATGCAACAGAATCAGCAGCTGTCTCCGAGCCCCTGACGTATGGAGAGGGGCAAGAAATCTGAACATGAAACCTTACCAGCTCTCGGATCAAAGGGCTCAGATGTCGACCGTCAGGCCTCTCTGCGTTCAAGCCTCTGTTCTGTCACTTGCTGTCTGGGGGATCCTAAACGTGTTGCTTTCTCTTTGTAATCTCCGGTTAACTTCCCTGAGTCCCAGTTTCTCGGGTGTAAAAGGAGTGTTGTCTGTTTGCGGGAGGGGGTTGGGGGAATAGTGTCCGTGAGCTAGGAAAAGAAACCAACATAGAGTGAACGATCGATCAGTGATAGGCAGAGATCTGAGATGTAGGTGATAGCTCGTCCCACACAGAGGACCCGCGGCTGCCTACTCAGCAGCTGCTCGCCACCTTCTGACTGGCAGTGCCTGTTTCCCACATAAACATCGCAGAGGCAAAGTGCTTATTCTTCTAGCTTCTGTTAAGGGTCTGGACCTGGACCTGAACCCCAATCCTGGCCTGTGCTCACCTTGAGACTTTAGGGGAGACATCACTGTCTTCAGAAGAAGGAAAAATGGGAAGATGGAAAGCTCCAAGTTTGAGACATTGGAGGGGCTGCTGGATTAATCCTGGAACTTCCTTCCCACATTAAGCTGGCTGAATGGGCTGAGGAAACAAGCCCTCAATCGTAGTGATTTAAAACTGAGGATTGCGGGCCTCCCTGGTGGCGCAGCGGTTGGGCGCTGCGCTGTGGAGCTGTCGGCAGCGGCGATGCGAGTTCGATGCCCGGCCGGGGAGAATCCCACATGGTGGGGCAGACCTCTCCTGCCTCACCCGCTGCTCCCCTCAGCAGTGTATTTCTGCTCTGCCTGTTCTGCTGCCCGCTCTGTCTCTGGTGAACCCTCTCGCCGCCCCACACCTCTGGCCTGTACCCCAGCTTGTATGTAAAAATAAAAAATAAATCTTTAAAACTGAGGATTGCTTTCTTGCTCATAGCGCTTGTGCAGTATGCATTGTGTGGGGGATCTGCTTCTTGTCTCACTCTGGAAGGCAGGCAGATGGCACAGTTGCATCTCAAACTTTATTGACTGTGTCAGAGGAATCAAAATGTCTCTCAATCTAGATTGTCTTGTTTCCATTTTATTTCTTGATTAATCCATGGATGGACTGGCTTCCCCAAAACTGTACTTTGCACTTTTATTAGACAGTTTCTGCTGTAGTCAGTCTGTGTAACAAACAGCCCCAAACTTCAGTGATTCAGTCACAAACATGTTTCTCTTCATAGGCATCTGGGTCAGTCATGCTTTTGCTTGGCTCAGCTAGAATTGCTCATGTTTGATTTCATACATGTGTTGAATACATGTAGCTCTCTATTTTGGAATTCTGCTGTTTCCCTGGTATATGTTCTTTCCATGGCTATGGAAAGACATGCAAGTGAACCCTTGCGGACACACTTACCTACTCCCCAAGTGTCCATTAGTTAATATTTTATTAGCAAGTCAAGCCACACGACCCAGTCCAAAATAAATCATCAGCAGTGAATATGCTGCCTTTTCTCTTGGGAGTCATTGTCCATTCATGTGGGAAGGGATAGAGACACACAGTTTTATTGTAAAGAAGAAGTGAGATTAACAACAAAACTCCAATTTACCATACACAGGCCAGTGAATTGTCTACAACCTTTAGTAGGTCTGCTTCTCCCACAAAATAAAGCCCATTGTTCTAAAATTGGGCGTCTGCTACTCTATACATCCTTACCTTTTCCTTCTTTTCTGTGCTTTTCTTCCGTGCCTCCTTACTCAAACCAGACTGATATATTTCATTAATCACTGATCATTCACGACCCTGTGCATCTTGTTGATTACATTGATCCATTGAGAGGAGTCATGCCCTTTTTCTGTGCCCTAACCTCAAGTAAGATGCCCTCCTGCATTTGGTCTCCTCTGAGTTTGTGCTGTAGCATCTGTTTCAGTTGCCTATTTCGGGGACAGCAATAAGTAAACCTATATTTGAAATCACCTGTCTTTGAAAAACATCAGTCACAGGATGCTCAATTTACCCCATGCTTAAAAAAAAAAAAAGACATTTATGAAATGAAGTAGATCTGTATGTGTTGATTTAAAAAGATTTTCAGTGGGAAAAAAATCCAACCAGTTATATGGGTATGTACACTACAGTCTCGTTTGTGCAAAGATGATGTCTCTGTATCCTTGCGTGTCTTTGCATCTATACAGAGAGTGTCTGAAAGGACAGGTCGAAGCAGAATCTGTGCCTCGCTCTGAAAATCAGAGGCTGAGAGGTGGAGGGTGGTTATTTTTCACCAAACACCTCCAGATTCTCTTGGATTTTTTATAGCATAAATGTGTGTTGTCTTTGTAACAAAACAATGGATTTATCAAAAGGCATGCAAAGGAGACCCAAGTCTCATTCTCACGTCTGTTACTGTCACTACCTTTGTAAAGTCACCTAACCCTTCTGAATCTCATTTTTTCCCCCTCTGTAAGAGCGAATGTTTTCTCACATTTGGAGGAAAGTTATTTAACTTTTTGCAAAATTAACATAGACGTGACATTGTTTTCTCACTGCATCTTCTTAAGTGGAGCGTGATCTTGACGTGTCTTGTTATTCCTGTGGTTGATTGACCTCTTGATCAAGAGGACACTGCTGGATTTCTCCATAGTAAGGCTACATCTTTTTTTTTGTACTTAATAATACATATCTTGGGAGGGAGATACTGTGTGACTACACAAGGACTCTCTTCACTTGTATGTTCCCATACTACACCCACCACCAAAACACCAACAATCCTTCACCGTAGTCCACTGGACCTCTCTCCCTTGCCCCCTCTCCCTACCATCCCCTTCTGGCAGTCTCAGTTCTATAGTCAGAGTGCTAGTGTTTGTTTTGGTTTAGTTTTGTCTTTTTGTTTTGTTTCTTTATAGCCCACATATGATTAAAATCATCTACTTTCTGTCTTTCTCCCGACTTACTTAGCATAATCTCCTCCAGTTCCATCCATGTTGTTGTAAATGGCAAAATTTCATCCTTTTTGAGGCCTGAGTGGTATTCCGTTGTGTGTGTGTGTGTTGTGCACACAACAGGTTTTTATTCACTCATCTGTCACTTGTCCACTGATTTTGCCATCTGTTGTTCTTCCCACATTTTCTGCAGCCGTCAACTTTAAGGTGAAACATATTCCTATCATCTGTTTGCCAAATTGTGCTTGCATTGTTTAATCGACAGGTTTTTGCACTTGCTGGGTTGGAGATAGTCTGGGCAGTCTTTTCCTTTGAACAGGAAATTTTACAGAGGCTACCTTTGTAAAATATTTAAAATGACAGAAAACGTGCTGTCTAAATACTGTGCCTTATCTTTGAGTGAAAGGATCACATTAATCCTGTTAGGAACCACCGTGAGCCCCTGGGCCACAGATGATGAATTTGAGGCGCAAAGAAGAAAACGCCCCAGAGTTCACTGCTGTGGCGTTGGGTGGCTCCTGTTGGGGCTGGAATCCTGTGCTGCTGGAGCCTGGTTCATTTGGTCATGCTCCTCTGTCCCTCACTCACCTGTCACCAGTAGGATTAGTGTCACGGGACTTCCTGTCACATTAGCAGTTCAAAGTTGATTTTAGCAGCATGTCACGTGACTGTAACAGTGATGACCATTAACAAAAATGCTTTCCTTTGGATTTGGTGGTCATTCTTTCCAATATCTCGTTTTCTTGCTGGTCTCAGTTAAGTTGATCCCATGGCACAATATGTCATCTATTTTTGGATATTCTGGCACTTAGCTCCAAATCCAGTGCACCTGCAGGCACTGGAGTGACACATATGTCAAAGCAAAAGTCATCGTTCATTGAGTGTTCATCACAGCCTGAGGGTTGCCCTGGGCTGGCACACCTGGGTGGTTCCTTCCACAGGAGACAGGAGAACATCTCGCAGAGTTTTTCTTTCACCCTCAGGAGAGACAACATAGGATTCCGAGGAAGGTACGCTGTTTGGGATAAATACATTTTTCTGCAAGTGACGGATGACTCAAATAATGTGACGGTAACGGAAAAGGAGATTCTTCTCCTGTAAATGATGCCAGGCAGTGGTGATGGCAGCTCTGCTCCCTGGAATCATCAAAAGGAGGCTCCTCCCAGCTCCTCCCAGCTCCTCCATCCCTAATGGCCTTTGTTTTCATGGTCCTGAAGGGAAGAGGCTGTGTTGCAGGCAGCAGATTGGAGGCGAGGATGAAACAGGAGACAGCAAGGGGCTCACAGCAGCGTCTCTCAAGGAAGTTTCCCACCTACTTAAGCCAAACAGCTTTGCTGAGGTGTAACCGAGACACAAGGAACTGCACATATTAATGAATACACTTTGATGAGTTCGGACCTCTCCGAACACCTGGCGTCGCCACTGTCAAGGTGAAAGACATATCCAGCATCTCCAAGGATTTTCCTCTGTTCTTTTTTAAAATGGTGGTAAAGACACTTAAAATAAGTTCTACCCTCTTAACAAATTTTGAAGTATGCAATATCCTTTTAACTATAGACACCATTGTCTACAAAAGGTCTCTTGGACTTACTCCTTTAGCAAATCTTGTTTGTATGAGAGTGTGAGAGTGGCTTCTTTTTCATCCTTGGAGGGACAGAACCACATGCGGTTGCAAACAAGGTCCACAGGGCCACATCATCTGTATTCTGGGTGGCCTGTGACCAACTAAGATTTCTACTACTACTAAAGAGAACAATAGCTAACAGGGGGCCAATATAATTTTCTGCCCTACGATAATAAAATAAGCAATTTAGGATGGAAATCAGGGGGAAAGGAAATAGTTTCTTAAACATGAACGATGGCATGCTCTTGGCCAATTTTTTAAAGTCACTCTCTGTTTATCAGTCCTATGAGTAGTATTAGGTCCATTTCACATAAAACATAATTAAAATCCAGAAAGACACATTTCTTGACCACAGTCTTCGGGTAGACTTGGAATAGTCTACTCTAGTAGAGTTGCAATTTGAACCCGGGTCTGTCTGCACCCACCAGTTGTTTTTTTCCCCCGTGTAAGCTGTGGTGGTGCCTGAGGAACACAGAGGCCTCTGTCAGAGGGTTGGCGAGTGGAAGACTGTGGTGTCGGGAAGAATGAGTGTAAAGAAACCTTGGCCATTGAGACAGCCTTTGAAAAAGCCTGATCCTCATTGTAAACTACATTCAACTAAAGAAAACCACTGAAAGTGTGTTTACCAATTTTATGAAGGGGTAAGAGAGGATACAAAATAGAAAGCTTAACAATTGCTAAGTTAATAGCATGACATTTTTGGAAATAGATCCACATGAAAATAATTGAGTAAGAAATGAAACTCAGATCCTGTAAGGACTTGATTCCTTGTTAATTTTGACCAGGATGGATCTCTTGATAAAACTTGGCAAGAAATGATCATATTAATAGCAAGTTCATAGCAATAATGAGAGAAAAATATGACTCCAGGTATATTAAAATGTAGGTTTTAAAAAATATTTTAGAATTTTTTTTTTTATTGAAGTGCCCTGGCTTTAAATCCTTGTTAGTGTTTTGAGTGTATAGGATTTCTCCCCTCAGATGTGGTTCCATGGTGCTCCCACCACCAAATCACCCACAGTCCTTCATCACAGTCCATCGCTTTCCCCTCTTTTCATTCCTCCCCTTCCCTAGATGCCTCAGATCTATGGTTTTCTTTCAACGTTTGGTTTTAATGTTTGTCTGACCCTGTCTTTGGTTTCTATATATTGCACATATGAATGACACCATCTGGTATTTATCTTTTTCCTTCTGACTTAAATTGTTTGGCATAATACCTTCCAGCTCCACCATGTTGCAACATATGGTGTGAGTTTATTGTTTTTGGTTGCTGAGTAGTATTCCATTGTGTATCTATGCTTGCCTTCTTGATCCAATCATCTGTTTTTGGATACTTAGGTTGTTTCTATATTATGGCTGTTGTCAACAGTGCTGCAATGAACGTAGGAGTATAGGACTCCTTTCGAAGTAGGGTTTTTGTCTTCTTTGGGTAGATACTCAGGGAGGAATTTCTGGGTTATATGGCAGATCCGTTTTTAGTCTTTTGAGAAACCTCCACACTGCTTTCCGTAGGCCCTGGGCCAGTCTAAAAGCTCACCAACCATGTAAGCACGTTCCTTTTTCTCCACATCCTCTCCTGCACAGTTGTTTCTTTTCTTTTTTTTTAGATATGGGCCATCCTCATAGGTGTGAGGCAGTTTCTCACTGTGGTTTTAATTTGCATTTCTGTGATGATGAACATTTTTTCATGTACTTGCTGGCCATCTGCATGTCTGCTTTAGAGAACTGTCTTTTTAAAAAAATATAATTTATTTTTATATATTTTATATACCATTGCTCATTTTTGTACAATGTGTGCTTTCTCCTCTCAGGTGTAGTCCCCATAGAATTCCAACTATCAGTTCACCCATGCACCATCACCACAGTTCCTTGTGCTTTTCCCTCCTCGGTTTTGATCTCTCTCTCCCTCCCTTGTAGAATGTCTCTGATTTATAGTTGTCTGCTAATTTTTTTTACTTATTGTTATTATTATTTTTCCTAATCCCTTATTTGGTTCCCCTCTATTCTTCCTATAAGTGAAACCATCTGATATTTTTCTTTTTCTTTCTGACTTATTTCACTGAGCATCAGCCCTTCTAGTTCCATCTACATTGCTGCAAGTGGCATGCACTTATCTTTTTTGATTGCTGAATAGTATCCCCGTGTATATAGAGACCACATCTTCTTGATCCAGTCATCTATATTTGGGCATTTGGGTTGTTTCTATATCTCACCTAGTATAAGTAGTGCTGCAGTAAACATCGGGGTGCAGGTATCCTTTTGAATTAATATTTTTGTGTCCTTTGGGTAGATTCCTCAGAGTGGAATTGCTGGGTCATATGGTAGCTCCATTTTTAGTAGTTTGAGGAACTTTGATACCAGTCAAAGTTCTGATACTTGTCAGATGTATGGGTGTACAAACATTTTCTCCCATTCAGTAGAGTGTTTCTTTGTTTTAGATACAGTCTCTTTCTCCATGCAGAAGATTTTTAGATTCCTGTAGTCCCCAATTGTTTATATAATCTTTGGTTTTCTTTGTTGCTGCAGCTGAATCTGCAAAGCTATCTCTGAATCTTACGTCATGGAGTGTTTTGCCTGTTTTCTTATAGGCATTTATGGTTTGAGCTCTTAAATCCCAAGTCTTTTATCCATTTTGAGTTAGTTTTGGTGCATGGTGTGAGATAGTGATCTAGCTTCATTCTTTGTCCTGTGGCAGTCCAATTTTCCCAACACCGTTTATTAAAGAGGCTTTCTATGTTCCAGTGTATATTCTTAGCTCCTTTATTGAAGATTAGCTGTCCATATAGGTGTGGGTTTATTTCTGGACTCTCAATTCTTTTCCATTGGTCTATGTCTCTTTTTTTGTTCCAGTACCAAACAGTTTTAATTATTATTACTTTAAAGTATAATATGAGGCCTGGAAGTATGATAACATCATTTTCTCAGGAAAGATTTGGCTATTCAGGTTCCATATGAATTTCAGTGGTTTTTTTTTTTTTGTGATTTCATATGAATTTCAGTAATGTTTGTTCCATTTCCTTGAAGAATATCATTGAAATTTTTATTGGAATTGCATATAGGTGCAATCATATTTGTCCTTTTGTATCTGATTTATTTCACTTAGCATAACATTCCTGAGATTCAACCATGTTGTAGCATGTATCAGCAACTTTTGTTACTTTTTGTAGCTGAGTAATATTCTTTGTATGTATATACCATGTGAAACAATTCTGTTGTTCTGTTTATACTTGAGTTGTTTCTCCCATTGGTGTATAAATATCTGTATGTGTGAGAGCTCCAATTGCTCTACATCGTTACCTACACTTGTTCCCCCCATTTTGGGATAATAGCCCACACACACCATTTTGGGATAATAGCTATTCTAGTGGGTGTGAAGTGGTATTTCATCTTTGATTTGCATTTCCCAATGATGAACAATGTTGAGCATGTGCCTATTGGCCACTTGTATATCTGATTTATAGAAATGTTTACCTCAGTCCTTTGCTATTTTTAAATTGGCTTGATTTATTGTTGTTCTTGCGTTGTCCAGAGTTCACTTTTTTCATCTTAATTGCTTTTTGTTGGCCATTCATGCTGCCAGCAAAATACACATCTCATCATTTAAGTTATTAGAGAGTTGAGAAACCTTCAGACTGTTGCATACTGCTGCTGTGCTTCATCTCCGTCTCTCCAGGCCTTACCAGGTATTGTGTTACTAACTTTACCTTCTAACTGACTGCTTTCTCTGGTGCATAAGTGGAAGGTTACACGTTATGGAGGTTCTTAGGAGGTAATACCTCCCCATGCTCCAATCTATGAACTCTCATCCAAGGGCCGATCAGAATTAGTGTATGCCTTACTAATTGGAGTGGGAAAATAAATTCTATACTGAATCTCAGAGTTCCCTTGTAGAAACTAGTATATTCACTCTCAGAGGCAACTAGCTTAATAAATAGCTCCATTTCTTTTCCCTCCTCTTCCCTCTTCCCCATTTTTCCTGGTGTTTTCTATCCTCTCCTCCCAAATAAGCAACTTGTATTTGAATTCTTGCCTCATGATCTGCTTCTGGGGAAGCCTAGCTAAAACAGAAGCACAGGCGATAATCAGAGCACAAAAAAGTTGGTATTACTGGACTGGGTAGGGTGGGGAATTTCAGAGCCTTCCTTCAGTTATTGCCATTCCCCAGGATCTTCTTGTGGGTTCTAAGATAACTCCTAAGATAACTCCTTTTCCTGGTGGGAGAGGATGGGAACAACATTAGTGGTGGCTTACTTTAGGCTATCAGTAGGTAATTAGGCAGCATTTGCAACTTCACGATTCATTAAAGTCCTTTGCTCTTTTTTCTATGAAAAAAACTGATTTGCCATATTTATTTTAGTTTCTACATCCTTTTTTAATATAGTGTCTCTTGGTTCGGTCAGAGGATGGCGTGGACGTAGTTTTAAAATAGATGCTCTTCCAAAACTTTGCGTGATAGATAAATATGACCTCATAGCTAAGAATTTCACAACCAGTTTGTCATTTAACTACTTGTTTCTGTGATGAATTCCATCCTACAGAAGAGAAAACTGAGACTTAGAGTAATATTTGAAGCATGGTAAGCACAAAACAGGGCTTAGATTTTATTTTTATTATATTAGAATTTTGATTCTATAATTCACATGTCAATCAATGAATGGAACATAGACAAAAAACATATTTCTCAGACATATTTGCAGTGGAAGGAATAACTAATATGCTAGCTGAAAGACTTGGGTTTCAAATATCTCGACATTTTTAATTTAGGCAAAAAAAATTATAGCACTAGTATAGGATGTGGGAGCCCTGGCTAGACAGCCATTGACCACAACTTTTATATGAGCCAACAGTATGATGTGGTTGCTCTAATGCAATGTCCAGCATCATTCTAAGAAGGCCTCTGACCAGGGGATGGGTGTACGCCTCCTTGGTCAGATCGGATGTGTTCACTGGGAGAACCAACATTTAATGAGAGATCTTGCTGAAGTAGGGAGCTACCAGAGGGCTTTCAGAATGGTGAACCGTGGGGGGAACCGGACTTGTGAGGAACACTGGGGGGCACTGGCATTTGTGCATGTGGCTCTGGGAGGTACAGTTACCATGAGCTTTACAATCAGGATAGACCTGAATTGAAACTCAGCTCCTCCACTTTGGAGCTTTGTTATTGTGAACAAGGTTCTCTCCATACCCTAATTCCAGTTCTCTTTTCCCTGCACATTCTCTACTGTGCAAATAAATCATAAGCGAAATATTTGGTATGTGGCAGGTGTGGAGTTAAATGGGATTTCATTCTTTCAAATATTTGAAGACATGTCATACAAGTAGCTATAGGGTTTTATCCACGTCCTTCCCATGGCATAATAGGACCAATAGGTAGTAATTACAGGAGAGAAAAATTCATTTCCTTATCAGAAGTTACTGACTAACTATTTCATTGTCTTATAAAATGCAGACAATATCAAGATGCTGGCCTCTGCTAGGAACTCTGGACTTGGATAGCATCTCTCCACCTGGCAGGCATCTCAAGCACCAGGTGGTCAAAGCAGAGTTCTCAGGTTCTCACTGCTGCTTGCAAACCGTGTCAGCCTTAGTGACAAGTCACACAGCAGTGAGTCATACCTCCACCTGCTCAGTTGCTCAAAGATATTTGATTCATACTGATTGTTCTTTCACTTTCCTTCTTCCACCCCAAACCACTCAGTCACTCTTGCTCACCTTGTTTTCCCTAATCCCAAAGTACACTCCACATCCGTCCACCTCTATCTATCTCCAGGAACTACCACATCTCAGCAACCCAAATCTTTCTCTGATTTACCCCAAGAGCCTTGTGATTGGTTTCCCTGCTTCTTCTTTTTTTTTAAACGATTTATTTATTTTTGCATACAAGCTGGGGTACAGACCAGAGGCGTGGGGCGGTGAGAGGGTTCACCAGAGAGAGAGTGGGAGCAGAACAGGCAGATCGACAGAAACACACCGCTGAGGGGAGCGGCGGGCGAGGCAGGAGAGGTCTGCCGCGCCATGTGGGCGTCGAACTCATGTCACCGCTGCTGACAGCTCCACAGCGCAGCACTTAACCGCTGTGCCACCAGGGAGGCCCGGTTTCCCTGCTTCTGCCCCTGCTACTTTGGGCTCCATTCGTGACACGAGGGCAGTTTTTTAAAGCCTGGATCCAGCTGGGCAGCAGGACAGGGATGGGGTCTAAATGCTCTCTTGTTTAATCCTTTGCACTCGAGTGGCGCCTCTACGGCGTCCGGTGGTTTAATGCGTCCACTAGAGCGGCGCTGCTGTGGCCCCCGGCGATTTAATGTGTTCACTCAAGTGGCACAGCTAGGGCGCCGGAGCGGTTTGGAAGTCAATGTGTTTATTTCTAATGTGTGATAAGATGTTCTTTTTTTTTTTTTTTAACATCTATCCAACACTTATTATGTTCATTTTCTTTTTTTTATTTTATTTTTTTATTGTTATGTCTTTTACATTTTGTATTTGATAAGATGTTCTTATTGCAATTACTTTCACGGACCAGGCTCAGCCTGCATCCTTAGCCAATTCTTAGATTAGTTAATCTCAGCTTAGCATTGTGATACGCGTCCTGACAAACCGAGGCTGCATCTTGGGGATTGTTTGACTAAATATCACACAAAAACTAATTATAGAGTGTGATATTTAACAGATTTTGTTGTATTCAATGTAAAAATAAATAAATTGATGAAATTTTATTATTTGTATACGTTTGCTTGAGTATGACATGATTTCAAAGTACCTGTAAAACGCTTCCCTAATATAGCTGAAATCGTCTCGAGTGGCTGGTTCGCCCACTTAAAAAAAGCCTCGAGTGCAAAGGGTTCAAATTGTTTAATAGTGTCTGACCACACCGAGACCCTGCCATCCTCTTCACAGCTGGAAAAGCCCAATGTTGAATGACCTCTGCTCACCCTGATTCCAGCTTGGTCAGTCAGCACCCTCACTTTAGTCCACTGATTTCCAGACACACTTTATTTCCACTCTTCTGTTGGTCTCCACCTGTGACCCTTCATTTGCGCTGTTTTTCTGCCTGAATCCCAATGTCATTCCCTGCAGGAGTCAGGCTTGATTGCCCCATTGTTAGCAGCTAGGCAGTGACTACCACACTGATCTATTTTAAGGCTTTCAGTTGTCTTAGGTTTAGTGCTTTATGTCCCCTCCTATGGAAGTGCTTTGAAAGACGTGTTTAATGCACAGCTGCATGGACATGAAGGCAAGTGTTTCCCAAGACAGTGGGTCACTCATCAAGGAAAATACACGAGCATGCTTGCTCTGTTGCCCATGCAGTCACAGACAGACACAATCAGAAGGATTCCTGCCACACGTCAGCGTCCGTGAGACTGTCACTGGGGTTTCAGTACTTCGCAGCTGTTAGATTTGGACAGTGTCTATGGCCAGCCGCTCAAAAGTTGTTTTAAGTGTGAAGCGATCAGTGATTTGCGGTGCATAATGAAATAAATTTAAAAGAGAGAAAGGCTGGAATGAGTGACAAAAAAGTGTCTCTAGAACATGTGTACATTTAAACACACGCACAAGTGGTTAGTGAATTTCAGTGACTTTATTTCGTTGATAGACCTGAGATAAGTATCACGTAGACGTTTCAGCAATGAGTTATGGCTGTTCATCCACACGTAAGCGCCTCCCATCTGTAATTTTCTCTCTTTGTCTGTGTCAGATGTTGGAATTTGTGCTTTTCTTTAAAAAAATCAGAAAGCAGAGATTCATTCTCTTGCATGGGTTTCATCTGTTCCTTGTTTCAACTGTATAAATATTATTTGCATGTCATGGGTTTCTGACCCTTACTGGTCGAGACCAAATCATTACCCACGAGCCGCTCAATTTGCAATCATTTAAAATTCCAGACTGTCTCTGGCACTGAGAAAGAACAATAAGATGTGTCCCCGTGCACTTGCGTTCTCTCTCTTCCTCTCTCGCTCGCTCTCACTCTCTCAGCTTCTTTCTTTCTCTTCATTTCCCCCCTTTCTTTTCCCTTTTCATTCCCACCAGTTTCTTCCTCATCCCTTCTGCTTGTCCCATGGTCCCTTAGGGAAACTCAAACCCTCTTTGACCAGCCATCTTCGTGTCTGCTCACCAGTGACAATGTCAGATCTTTCCAAGAAGAAGCCTCGGACTCGCCAGGTTGGTAGACCCGAGTCTGCTGGAGGCCGGCAGGTGTTCCAGTCTCAAAGGGGAAGAGGGACCAGCAGGCGTCACCAAAACACAGGCTGCACGTGGTTTGTCTTCTCGGTGGCGACATCTCTCACTCTCCCTACCCCAGCCCCGCTCCAAGGGCAGCCCGATCTGTCTTTAATCTACTCCGACCACAGAGCCAGTGTTTTAAATAAAATCTCTTCATGAGTGAGTCACTCCTCTTCTGGCTTTTATATGACATACCGAGGAGTGATGGTTTACTTTGCCTGAGTAACAAAATTAATATAAGAGAAACATTTTTGTTATGTGGTATCTTAAAAAAAAATACAAAAAGAAGAAAGAAGAGACATATGGGTCCGAGCAGTGAAATTTGGATGAAAAAGTTCCACTTGACACAAGGAAAATCATGAAGAAAATGTAGCAAACTTTCTTGGCAGAGACGGGTAAAAAAAAATCGACAGGAAGAAGTAGAAAACAACACTTTCACTAAACAGCTGCAGTGTGTCAAATAATGCCACTTATGTAAGGTCACAGTCTCCAGGAAGTTTCATTTATGTTATTATTTTTACTATGCATATATTTTTATTTATATCTTTTACATTATTGTCTATTCCCTGTAAAATTCCCACCACCCATTCACCCGTAAACCATCACTATAATCCCTTGTGCTCTTCTGTTCTCTGCCCTTTTCTTCCCCCTCCCCTGCAGAATGTCTCTTATTTATGGGTGCCTGCTGGTTTTGTTTTTTTATGTTATTTTAATTTTATTTTTTTATTAAAGATTTATTTATTTATGCATACAAGCTGGGGTGTAGGCCAGAGGTGTGGGGTGGTGAGAGGATTCACCAGAGACAGAGTGGGGAGCAGAACAGGCAGATTGACTGAAACACACTGCTGAGGGGAGCAGCGGGGAGACAGGAGAGGTCTGCGCCATGTGGGAAGCTCCCCGGCCAGGGATGGAACTCGTGCTGCCGTAACTCTGGCTAGCGTCATAGTGCTGCGCTTAACCCATTGTGCTCCCAGGGAGGCCCTATGTTATTATTTTTAAGTGAGATGCTTTATAGTCACAAACTTCTCAGTTTGTAGGGTGCTGTGCATTCGGTGGGGTCTATGCTGCTGGGGGGAACATGGCGATGTGTCTGTCTTCCCTTGGGGTCTCCTTAGAGGTGAACTCGGGCAGGGACTGAGCCCTCCCCTGGCTTGGATGGGTGAGCACCTACAGCACACGCACGCTGTATGCTAGATGGTCTGTCCTGGAGTGACTTCTGCAAGCTCAGCTCAGTCTTCCCGGTTTCTGCAGCCCAGTGCAGGTGTTCTCGGTGAAGGGAAGGGACACCGCCTGAAGACACCTGGGGTGCTCTCTAAGGTCACCACCAAGGGACCACTTTGTGGTATGCAGTAGCTTGTGTAGCAATTTAATTTTTCTGGCTGATGCTGGTTCTGTAATGAAAGGTAGTGTCTTTCGACTGATCGCACCGTCATTTAAGGCAGACACAACGAATAAACACAAACATACTGATTTCGCCAGCAAACCCCATAAGGAAAGAGATGTCTGTGATGAAATGGTACACCCAGGAAGGCCAAAAGACCGAGAGAGCCAGGACAGGAGCCGCGTGGCCTCTGTCTGCGGGCACAGCTCAGCTTTAGTTGGGCCAGTGGTTGCCGGCGTCCTTGTGGGCAAAGGGCTTTTCCTCCTGCCCTCGCTGCCGCCTCTCGGAGTGAGGCTGACCCTCCACACAGGAAGAGGAACTGAGTTCGTGTCCACAAAGCCTAGCATACATCTGGCATATAATCAGTGCTCAATAAATGCTGTTTTTCATTATAAAATATTCGCTGAGAGCGTCTTTCGGGCCCTTTCTCCTGGTGGGGTACCTGCAAGCAGCTTCTTCAGTTCAGAGTCTTGGCATTGATGCTCTTTTAGAAGCAGCTCTGTGCTTTGTTGCTGGGGTTGTTTTTTCTTTCTTTCCATCTGCAGCGAAAAAAACGGCTTAGCAGGAAATTGAATCTCAATCAAAATTGGAGTTCCTTGGGCGCCAAATGAGCTGGTTCGAGCAGCAGGCAGTGCGGGTCGGGCAGGGCTGGCTCTGGCAGGGGCCTGGGCTGGGGCTTCTCCAGCTCCTCCTCAGCCTGGGCCGCAGCACTTTGCCAAGACGGAGGCTGCTGGGATTTTGAGTCTGGCCTCCCCGGTTCTTTTTTCTGTGCACGGAGGTTTGACTATTTCCAGGAAACTGAGTTAGGGCCCTACATTCATAGTAAGGACACGGTTTCTGTCCTACCTGAACTTGGGAAGCCACTAGTCCATCTTTCCCCAGCTCTGATATTCCAGCTCTTCGACATCCTCTTCTGTTTTCCTCCCATTGATTGGGCCACCTATAATAATCTACTCCAGGAATTCAAGCCTTTTAAGCCAGAAAGTGGAGCCGTCTTTGACAACTCCAGACTTTGCGCTGCAACACAAGCCCTATCAAGGGGACATTGACTTTCGACACTTTTCTAGTAGGACTAAATACAGAATAAACAAAGCACTGTTTCCTTTTTAATTACAATAAATTAGCTTTTCCCATGCTAATTTTGTGGGTGATCAAAAGGGGCATTTTGCAAGTGTTATTTTCACTTTGCTTTTTGCAAATGAGATGGCGTAGAAACATTTCTTATTTAGGACGAGGTGTGGGTGATTAGAGAACAAAACCTTGCATTTTTTTTTTACCGTGAACTTTTAATTTTAGAATGGGTTTTAATTTACAGTAAGATTGTGAAGAGAGTCCAGAAGGTTCCCATGTACCTCCCACACTTGTCCCCCTGTCTTATGTTAGTGTGCTGCTTTAGCCACCACGAGTAAGCCAGATTGATGTGCTATAATTAACCGAAGTCCATACATTATTCAGATTTCCCTGTTTTTAAACTATTGTCCTCTTTAGGAATCCATCCAGACATTACAGTTCCTTGTTGTGTCTCCTTGGGTTCCTCTTGCTGTGACAGTTTTTCAGGCTTTTCTTCTTTTTGAAAACCTTTGAGGAACGGTCAGTCAGATTCGAGCAGCTGGCATATTGTTGTTTTTCGGATGTTTCTGTCAGATTCCACAGGGCTGTAGGTGTTGGAGAGGAAGATCACAGAAGAAAGGGCCATTGTCATCACAGCTTGTGGAAAGTGGGTTCTGTCCTTGGGACTGATCACAGCTTCCCTGGACTCCAGAGCCTGGCCGGGATGGTTTTTGTCAAGTGTCTCCACTGCAGAGTTACTCTTCTCTCCCCACCCCTGCTTTTCAGCCTGGGCTCTGTGGAAGGAAGTTACTATGCACACCTCATACTTATGGGGTAGGGATCTATACTACCTCACCGTTGGGGGTAATATATGTATACACACATACACAAACACATACACACACACACACACGATTTGGAATTCTTCAGCATGGGATTTTTTTCTATTATCCCCGTTGATTAAATTATTACTTATTTATTTAATGGATTATTTTTTATCAGTGTGGACTCATGGTAATTTATTTTGTATGTTGGATTGTAATCCGATCCAATATAATATATTTTGCCCCAATTATTACAACTTTTATACTTAACAACATTTCCTGTGTTTTTATACTCAGTGTCTACCTCATTACCCCCCTCTTTTTAAAGAAAGACAATATGTAGGAATACCTTAAAGACTGAATAATTCAAATTTTTGAAAACATACTTAATGCCAGGTAATTTTTAGGACTTAAGAAAGCAAATAAACATGTATTTCCATGTTCAGAATTCACCCATGAACTTTTGCATTTGAAGTTGTGAACTCAACGTGACCTTCTTAAGATGTTCGAGTTGGTTTACATTTGGTGGATGACCACTTCCTGTTTTTACAGGGGGAATAAAAACCTCTGCTGAGGTCTGAAATATCAAATAGCTCTAAAAAGCAATATTTGGTTGATAGAAGTTTGAGGGATTCGATAGACATGGATTTGATTTCCTTTTAAATACACACAAACTGTGAAATGAGGTGTCAGAGGGGACTGAAGGCTTAGCCCACTTTGGCTGGTTCTCTCCCTTCCTGTTGCAAAACTTTCGCAAACTAGTTTGATATATTTGACCGTTGCCAAAGTCATGTTGGGAGCATCTTCTAGTAAGTTCTTATGTTGTTCCTGGAACTTACATTGACTATCCGTAATATTTAAAGTTTTCAATAAAATTGTGGTTCGAGGTCATCACTGCTTAGTTCTGGAAATAGATTGATTAGTTACCTGGCATTACATCTCTGACCGTGTTGAGTTTTGTCTTCATGTTCTCTGCTTCTGGTTCTGTTCAGATGGAATAATGCAAACCTATCTCCCCGATGCATACCATGGAAAATATTTGGGTAAAGAAAATTAAATATTAACACTTAAAAATAAACAAAAATAGAGCAGTTATGAACTGGGTAAAATGTTGGAAAAATGATCCTTATATACTGTGTTTTCTAGTTTTTGTTCTTTTTCTTGTTGCTCTGAACGTCACAGCAGTGGCATTAGGAGGTGAGAACTTTATTAGCGATCTTTCCCCTCTAACCAGAGAGACTAGACAGAAGGGCCTCTGTAATCTTCCTAGTGTGTGGGATCCTTGTTCTCTTCTTTCTCTCTCTGCTCCTTCCCTGAAGCAGGCCTCAGTTATAGAAAACCATGGCGCTCAGCTCCGGCTGCTAAAGTTCGGAGAGAAGCCCAAGACTATGTCAGAGTGGAGGGAGAATCTCAGAGAGAAGATAGTGGGAGGCGAGACCTTGAATTCTGAGTCTGAACCCACACAACTCCAAGGCTTACCTCTGAACAGCACATTTCTGAGACAGAGCCAAAACATGCAGAAAAGACTTTGGAAACTGAACTAAGATTTAAACCATTGCCCCAATTTCAGACTAACTTCTGAGTGATATCTTTATAGTACAGAACTGAGCAGCATTGCAAAATCTTTGAAAACAGAACTGAGTTTAAGATCCTTGTCTAAAAAAAAAATGAGGTAGAACACGGATATGAATAACTGCATTAGTTGCTTGGCTAAATCTTCTCTAGTAGATTTTAAAAGGGATTCAGAGTGTATATAACATAATATACAAAATATCTTGGATAGAATAAAAATTACTGTGTCGATAAGGAAGTAGAAAATGTGCTAATTGTCAAAAGAAAAGATAGTTAATGGGTGGAACCTATAGCATATATACATATATATTTTTTAAAGATTCATTTATTTATACATACAAGTTGGGGTACAGGCCAGAGGCGAGGGGTGGCGAGAGGGTTCACCAGAGACAGAGTGGGGAGCAGAATGGGCAGATCAGAAGTACACTGCTGAGGGGAGCAGCGGGCAAGGCAGGAGAGGTCTGCCGCACCATGTGGGATTCTTCCTGGCTGGGCGTCGAACTCGCATCACACGTTGCCGACAGCTCCACAGCACAGCGCCCAACCGCTGCGCCACCAGAGAGGCCCCCCTATAGCATATATAGAGAGGTTGGAAACACCGGACAAAGTAGGCCTACCTGAAATAAATAGAAAGATAGAAGATGTCATCAGAGGAAAAGAAATGAGAAAAAAGGAAATGGAAATTTATAAAAGAAATTTATAAAAGAAAGAAAGTATCTGGAAGAAAATAGTTGCCACCTGGGCACAATATCAGGATGGACATGAGAGAGAAAAAAGTAAATTTGAAGATAGATTAAGAGACAGATTATCCAATATGAGGACAAGAGAGAAATGCAAATTGAAACAAGTGAGCATCCTCTGGGACCTACAGGAGAGTGTCAAAAAGTTCTAGTATAATTTTGAAATTCAAAATGATGGAAAAAGAGTTTGATGAACAGAAAATATGGTAGAGGTCAAAAGTTTATAGATTCAAGAAACCAGGCAAACCCAAGTTAGAGAAATGGAAAGGAACCTAGGCCCAGACATAAAATCAAAGTGCTGAAAACAAAGACAACAAAAAGTATTGTCTGATATTAGCAAAAAATGTCACATACAGGAAAACGATGACTTCAGTGACCAGAGAGTTTCCATCAGGCACAGAAGACTGCTCCATGCACACTTAAAAAGTGTGTCTTCTGCTGTTAGATGCAGTACTTAACATATGACAGTTGAGTTGGTGGTTGAGTGTCGGTCAGCAAATCTCAATAGTATTTCTGTAGCATTGCATTTCCTGCCTCCTTGTTTTAGCAATTACTACAAAAAGTCTCTAGTGCCTATTTTTTCTTGGTATTTGCTTCTATCTGTATATTTATACTTACTGTAGGTTTCTTGTAGGCACTGTTTATCGGTTGGAACTTCGAAAAAGTTAAGATATCTTTGACATGTGACGCTCTGTTAGTTTCAGGTGTGCAACATAATGGTTTGCTATCCATGCACATTGCAAAATGATCACTGCATTAAGTCTAGCAACTTCCATCACCATAAACATTTTTTTCTTGAGATGAGAATGTTTAACTCTCACAACTTTCAAATATGCAATACAGTATTAGTGACTATAGCCACCGTGCTGTACAACATCGTATCTCTATGATTTATTTCATAACTGGAATTTTGTACCTCTTAACCCTGGTCACTCTTGGCTCCCCATTCTCACCTCCATCTCTGGCATCCACTCAGTTGTCTTCTGTATCTATGATTTTGTTGTTTATGTTTGTCTGTTTAGATTTGACATATAAATGAATTTTGAAAGTTGATTTCAAGTCAGACTTTTAAGCCTAGGAACGCAGTCCAGTGTTATTGCCCAAAGATTTAATTTATAACCTAGGGTAGAGGTTTTCAGACTGTCTATCATGGAACCCTAGGTTTCTGTGTAACGCCTCAGGGTCCAGTGTGTATCATTCTGTGTGTGTGTGTGTGTGTGTGTGTGTGTGTGTGTGTGTGTGTGAGAGAATGGAGATGAATGAAGATGTGCACATGTGTGTTGCTTAAATGTGAGTCAGTGGTTTTATATGTTCAAAAGGATGAGAGAGAGAGAGAGAGACCGCGCGAGCATGCGAGCACTGGAAATTAGATTTGTATATTGTCTAGCTAGGTTTTGCCTGTACTTTCCTTTCCTCCACCATCTCAGACACAGCAACTTCGTTTTATTTTTATTTTATTAAAGTTCCCTATGAGATTTTTCTTGAAAAAATTTCATGGCTAGAAATGAATATCAAAAACACTGATTAGTGAAACAAAAAAACCATTAAAATTGACAGCAATCCCCAAGACAGACAGCAGGTAGATAATGAAAATTTGCTCATGAAGTTGGCATTGGTTAGACGCTGAAGAATTTTTCCATTACCTATCAAGGGTAATTTGGGCTTTGAGGACAGGATCCTTAACTACTGAGGAACTGAAGGACTGGTAGAAAGTTCAGATGTTGATAGGAAAATTACAGGGAACTAGTTGGCAACGTCATTGAGGCAAGAACACATTCTGTGATAAATTGGGCTGTAAAGGTCTGAACTGTAACCATCAGAAATATGATCCAGTAAGCTATGGCCTGGAAACAGCTTTGGTCCCCAGAGACTGTGTTAGGGCCAGATCTAACCGGGTAATGCCCCATGCAGTGCCCTCAAGGTGTGTGTGTGTGTGTGTGTGGGGGGGTGTCTTGGAACCTGCATTTGCATCACCTGAACAGTATTTTTAAAGTTCAGGTCTGTGGTTCTCCACTGACTTACTGAGGCCGGGATCCAGAAACCTGTTTTTTTTTCTTTGTTTGTTTGTTTGAACTAAAGTACATCCTGGTGAATCTGATATGTCTAAACTGATATGTCTAAGAACAACTTGCCAAGTTCTCAGAATTCCTTGTTGCTAAGAATCATGAGTGGTGGTTGTTAAGCAGTCAGCTTTTCATGCCTGTTCTCTAAAGATGATGGTTGGGATGAAGCTGGGATATTTATTTGTTGGATTACTGGGGATAATATGATGGTGGTGTGTGGTTTTGAGGCAAGGGTCACATTTGCAGGAGTTTTGGATTTTATTGAGGAACTATTCTAATATTTCAGATAACCCCTCAAGAATATAAGAAATCATAAATAAGGTTTTTGTTCTTTCACTATGAACAGTTTCATGGAAGTATAATACGAAGTGTGGATTTTGGTGGAGAAGACAAGAGGGCCCATTTGTCTTTATTTGCATAAATACGAAATATGATTTCCAAGTAAAAGCAGTTGACGTCAAGTGCCATAGCTTTCCATGTTTGCTCAGAAAACCATTTATTAACCACAAGGAATGCTTCCCTGAGGTAAATCATTGTATGTTTCTCTTGGAAGTTTATTAGATAAAGCAAGAACTATTCCCGAAGGAGATTTGCCCTTTTGTCTCACTGTTGACTGAGGGGGGCCTTCAGAAACAGCTGGGGCCAGCTTTCCACCCCGAGAGGTAGAGTGATGAGCTGCCTACCCTCCTTCAATGTCACTGAACTGTAACTAACACACAGCACCATGTAAGTTTAGATTATGATGTAGTTATTTGTTATGTGTATATATTGCAAAATGATCTCCCCAGTAAGGTTTAATCAATACATCCATCATGTATTTACCTTTATTTATTTTTTTTGTAGTGAGAATTTTGACAATCTCTTAGCAACTTTCAATGTACAATACAGTATTGGTAACTAGCGTCACCTCATTGTATATAACATCTCACAACTTAGTCATCTCATAACTGGAAGTTGGTACACCCGTTTCCCTCCCTCCCTCCCACCCACTGGAAACCACTAACCTACCCTCTGTTTCTATGAATTTTGTTTTCTTCAGAGTCTACATTTATTTAAGATAGTACAGATTTCCACATTCTCTGTCTGACTTATTTCACTTACTCTGATGCCCTCAAACTTCAGACTTCATGTTGTTGCAAATGGTAGGGTTTCCTTCTTTAATTCATACATTGATAGACATGTAAGTTTCCATATCATGGCTATTATGAATACTGCTGCTAATGAACACAGAGATGCAGCTATCTCTTCAAGACAGTGATTTAATTCCTTTAGATATAGACCCAGAAGTAGTATCTAGATCATACGGTGGTTTTATTTTAATTTTTTTATGGCACCCCCACACTCTATTCTATAGTGGTTGTACCAATTTACATTCCCACCGGTAGTGCACAAGGGTTCCCTTCTACCCACATTCTCACCATCACTTTTTATTTTCTGTTATTTTTTTATAATAGACATTCTTACAGGTATGAGGTGATATCTCAATGTGGTTTTGATTTGCAGTTCCTTGATGACTCCTGATAATAGCACTCTTTTCATGTATTTGTCAGTCATGTGTGTATCTTCTTTGGGAAAAAGCTCTGTTCAGAGCCCTTATCCAATTTTTAATTGGATTATCAACATCATCATCCTCATCACTGTTGAGTTATATGAGTTCCTCAGCTATTTTGAATATTAACCCCTTGTCTGATAAATGTTTTACAAATATCTTCTCCCATTCCATGTTGCCTTCCCATTTCTTTATAGTTTCTTCTATGTAGAGAACCATTTTAGTTTAATGTAGTCCTTTTTTGATTTGTTGCATTTGCTTTTGTTGTCAAATAAACAAAACTCATTACCAAAATTGATGTTAAGTGACATTCTCCCTATGTTTTCATATAATCATTTTACAGTTTCAAGTCTTACATTCACAGCACCATTTATTGATGAGATTATCCTTTCCTCATTGTTTATTCTCAGCTCCTCAGTGATAGATTGACCATTTGTGCCTGGGTTTGGTGTTTTCTATTCTGTGCCATTATGCTTTATGTCTGTTTTTATGCCAGTACCATACATTTTAGTGACTAAACTTTGTCTTTTCATTATTATTATTATTATTATTATTATTATTATTATTATTATTAATGCATACAAGAACTGGGGTATAGGCCAGAGGTGTGGGGGTGAGAGGATTTACCAGAGACAGAGTGGGGAGCAGAACAGGCAGATATACTGAAAGACACTGCTGAGGGGGGCAGCGGGTGAGACAGGAGAGGTCTGCTGTGCCATGTGGATTAGCTACCTGGCCAGGGATCTAACTCATGCTTCAGTGGCTACGGATAGCTTCATAGTGCTGAGACTTAACCCCTGAGCCACCAGGGAGGCCTCTTTGGTTACTAAACTTTGAATATAGTTTGAAATCAAGGCAGGTTCTTCTTTGTCAGGATTGCTTTGGTGAGTCTGGTCTTTTATGGTTCCATATGAATTTTAGGATTTTTTTTTTTACTAATGTGAAAATACCTTTGGACTTTTGATAGGGATTGTTGAATCTGCAGACAGTTTTGGGTAGTATGAACACTCACTACCTGAGGTAGTAGTAACTAGAGGATTGTTTAGGCGCTGCTGTAGGCAGGATACAGGATGTGCAGATTGAAGCAAAGATGCTGTAAGCCTGTCCTGCTTCTCTGCCTCCCCCTGATGCTCGGTGATTGAGACTTCACAGCCTTCCAGTCAACCTCTGAGGGTAGGAATGAGTGGTGGGCGTCCTGGGAAGCATCCTGAAATGCTGGGGATAGCCTTCTTGGGTTCTCTTTTTCTCATTGGAGAAACTATAGGTCAAGGTGGTGATGTTGCTGACCGGGGAAAGAGGCTATGTGATGACCGTGTAGTTGCTCCTCATACCTTCCTCCTTGTCCGCGGTTTAGGGCTTGTCTACCTCAGCCTCACCCGTGGGTGCTAAGATTTTCACAATGATATCTTGTGTGTGTAACGTTGCTGGTTTGTCTTCTTGTGAGAGGGACTGAATTCCTAAGCGCCCGTGGCGCCATCTTGATGACATCACCACTGGTGATGCCCTTCAAGTTGCAGCTCCTTGGGCACGTGCCAGGAAGTACAAGAGCTCAACAGAAGATGAATGAAAATGCCCCTGACTTCAGTGGACACAGAGGAGAGCAAACAGTGCCACTAGGACAGTGATACAATATTACCTATTTTCCATGATCTTTGAACCAGCACTTGGTATAAGCCCCTGTCAGTAGAAATCTCAGCAGCATGGCCTTTAGAGCCAGTTTGAGAAAGTCATGTTGGGTCATAGCCATGCTGACTCCCTGGGGACACCAGGTGGTTGGGAGCTACCACCAGGAGCTGGGGTTGAGGTCAGACCAGCTCTTCATCCTCAAAGGACCCAAGCATTGTCTTTTTCTGGAACTGGGAAGGAAACCAGGCTTCAGGGTGGGGCAATGAGATGACAGCAACTGCAGGTTTCTCGCTTTTCTGAATAACTGAGGGGATGGAATGACACTTTGATCCCACCAAGAAACCTGGCTGGGTTGGAAGCCTGGAAACACTGTTGTGTTGATATTGAGACCCATGACAACCTGGGCTTTGGATTTCCATTCTGGACCAGGAGGACTGTATAAGCCTCTCTCTTCCAGTACAACCAAGGAATTTCGAGAATTCCCTTAAATTATTGCTGTCTTGACCTTGTTTCCTTCTGACGCCTATTACCAAACCGCAGCTGTCCTAATCCTTCTCGACTAGGTAGGATTTGTTTCATGCAGATGGTTTTTCACTGTGTTCCTTCTAGTGATCATTGTAAAAGTTTTATTTCTCTCCTCCAGAATGGAAGTGCTTGCCTGAATGTCCTTGGCTGCAAAAATTAGATGCGTCTTTATCTCAGTAAAATATTAGCTTTTTCATAGAAATTATAAATTAAAATTATGCACCATGAAAGGGCATATAAAGCTGAGGAAATTTAATGAGAAAAGAGTCTACGTTCAAGTTTCTTATTATCTAACAATTGAAAGTACATATTAATTGAAGAATCTTGGACTTTGGATTTGTTCTTCTATAATGAAATTTGAGTATTTGGGATAAGGGATTGAAGATTAGAAGCAGTCTAAAATGGGATGTCACATTGCAGTTTCCTGAGTAGATAGAAAAGCTTTCATAACTTTATTCACAATTTTCATTTGAGAATTATTCAAATAAAAGGCTCCCCACCCCATTCTATTACTTTTTAGTACTTTGGCAGAAAAGAAAACCAAATAGCCTGAAAATAGAAATTGCAGGTTTGGAGCAATATCGAGCCAAGACTCTAACTGTGCCTGCAGATTTTCATTGGTTTACCTTTAGTTCCAATAAAGCATCTCTCTGGCTATGGATCAACCTCACTGTCTTTGAGTACAGTGGCCTTCAACTCCTGAGGAATACTGGGGATGTACCCCCAGAAGGAACCTGAAAAGGCGAACGTTAAATGGCGGGACTACGGGCTTTGCAAGGCCAAGGCAGGAAACTAAGTCCCAACGAGTAGACATTGGACCTTAGCTGAGACATCCAAGCTGGCGCAGACAGATGGTGAGTGGAGGATGAGATATGGTTGGAAGGTGCTGCTTTTACTGACTTGGAATTTTTTTGAAAAAAATTTTGCGTCAAAGGAAATACAAACAGGAAAATGAACAAGCAGTAAAACAAGAAATAAGAACAAAGTAGTCCCTTAATACATAAACTCACAGAGATGAATGTGTGCATTGATTATTTTGTTCTAACTTTGCAGGTGGCCATTTTGCATTAGCATCTTCCACGGTGTGAACAAAATTGGTATTCCATATCAGGCCCCAGATTCGCTAGAACATGCTATCAAAGTTTTCTCTTCCAGCATACCTCAGTTGACCCTGCTAACTCAGGCCATATTTAAACCTACCCATCTTGCAGTAAAAGGTTAAATATAATATAAGTAGAGTTCTTACACATTGGTTTAAAAGCTCAATGGAAAAGTAAGTAGAATACAGACAATCAGCAGAACACAGAAATTGCTGTTAAACATATTTTAAAAAATATTCACTGACAAGCAAAGAACTTTAAATGAAAATAACGTGACATCATTATTTTAAAACTTGTTAAGTTAGCAAGAAAAAAAAAGAAAATATTCAGTGATGAAATCTGTTGAAATCAGGTGTCCTATTAAATGAATGGGTGATTTTCTGAACTCCCTTCCTTGCTAATTGGCAGAGTTTTCTAAAGGCTGATTTGGAGCTATTTGGTGTCAGAGTGTTGACTCTTAATGTCATTATTTGACCCATTTTAAAACATCTATGGGATCATGATTTTTGCAATATAATCTTCTGCTGTTCCCTCTGACATATAGCTAGGTTCTGCAAACTTTTTCTGTTAAAGAAGAGGTAAGTGTTTTAGGGGTTGTGAACATCATAGTCTATTTCAATTACTCAAATCTACCTTTGTGCACAAAAATGACCTTAGAAAATAGGTAAATGAATAAGCATGGCTGTATTCCAACAACACTTTATTTATAGACCCTCACATCTAAATTTCATGTAACTCACATCTCCCTAGATATTATTATTCTTATATTATTTTGATCTTTAAAAACATAAAACCATTCTTAGCTCGCCAATTGTTTCAAAAACAGGCAGTGGGCTGGGTTTAGTCCTCTGGTTCAGGTTTGCTAACCTATGGCTTAAAATATAAAAATCTCAAACCCCACACCTTTGCTGTGTGTTTTTTTTCTTTTTTTCAAAGAAGTCATACTCTTTCATGTCACATGTAGCCGTTTGCTAAGCCTGTCTTTCTCTTTGCCTAAAATGTCCACTGCCACCTCCCTGCACTTATTTTCATTACTTACATTAACTCAACAGTAGACTTTGAATCTTCTGGGACAAAGGATGCCAGGCCTGAGTAGATCTTTCCTGATCAACAATTCTCCTTTTAATTAAAGGAAAAAAGTGCTTCAGCTTCAGTATCTTCTGCTACTGCAAGGTTCCTGGTATGCTTTAGTGTGACTCAAGAAGTAAAAATACTGGAGATAGGAGGGTGTTGGGTGTCCAAGGTGGGAAGAGTATGATGGCTGGTGTGTGACCACAGTGTGGAGAGCAGGAGTGTGGAGGTCAGGCGCTGGAAGGGAAACAAGATTTATGACCTTAAAAAATCAACTGAAAACGGATAAAAGAACTAAACGTAGGACCTGAAACCATAAAATATCTGGAAGAAAATACAGGCAAAACACTACACGACATACATCTCAGTATCATCTTTAAAGACTCATCCCCCAAAGCAAAGAAAGTGAAGGAAAAGAGAAACTGCTGGGATTACATCAAACTAAAAAGCTTCTGTATAGCAAAAGAGACATCCAAACAAAAATGGATAACCCTGGAAGGGTTGACCTTATTTGTTTTCAGCTAGGTTGGCACACACGAAAGCTCACGGTGCTGGTGTAGCTGGACAACGAATGAAAGTGGGTTTATTTCTTATGACTTAGAGTTTTTAAATGTATACTATACATTTAAAGGACATACTATAATCAGTCACTTTTCATGACAGTTTTCTTAAAATTGAGGATGTCTTAATAAATAAGCTCTAAAATATAGTTTCAAAGCAATTGTCAGTGTATTTTTAAAGGCAATTGTATAGAGTAGTTTGCAAGTCTTGAACCCCAAAACTCGTACTTTGTGTCTTGGTGGGCATGGTGTGAGAACTTAATCTGAAGAGGTGTCAGCCTCTTCTAAATCATATATGGTGTTAATCTACATTACCTCAATAAAAAATAAAAAAGAGATCTTCCTTATACTATCTCAGCAGCTCTCTGTGAATCTAGTAATTTCAAAAGTAAGTGTTTTTTTTTTTTCTCGCAAATCAAAACAAATGCTAAAACAAAAAGTCTCAAAACCTCTGTTTCAGGGAACAGGAGATAACGATAGCTTGTGATATGTAAATGTGTATGTGTGTATGTATATCCAGAGATACATAAAATGTCACTCAAAAAGAGTAAATACCAGAGGAAGCTAAACTTATGAAGTCTCATCTAGAGAGTAACAATGACACTAATAGCTGACTACTAAAAACTAACTTATACTTCTTATGTGTTAGGTGCTGGCTAAATGTTTTACATTGAGAAACTTTAACTCTCACTAAATTTTACTCATGGAACATCCCAAATATTTGCCAGAGGAAACATCAGTATAGTGACTTGCCACATCCCACCCTCCCCCACCTTCCCAGTTTCAACAATTAAGTTTATGGCCAAACTTGTTTTATCTGTATTCCCACTGATTTCCTCCTCCCAAGTTTTTTTTTTTTTTAAGGATTTATTTATGTATGCATACAAGCTGGGCTACAGGCCAGAGGTGTGGGGCGGTGAGAGGGTTCACCAGAGACAGAGTGGGGAGCAGAACAGGCAGATGGACGAAAATACACTGCTGAGGGGAGCAGCAGGGGAGGCTGGAGTGGTCTGCCTCCCTATGTGGGAATCTCCCCCGCTGGGTGTTGAACTCCGTCTCCCACAGCACAATGCTTAACCGCTGCGCCACCAGGGAGGCCCCACCCAAGTTATTTTAAAAGAAATTCAGACATCAGATTATTTTATTCATGATATTTCGGTATGTATTTGTAAAACAAGGGCTTAAAGATAGAAAAAAAAAACCCATCACGCTATTAGCGAACTTAAGAATAATTACAAGTTTCTTAGTATCATAAAATATGCAGCTGGTGTCCAACTTTTCAGTGACCTCATGTAAGTTATAAATGTGTGTTTATGTTTTCTTAAAATTTTTAGGAAGTGTTCATTTGACTATGCGATTCAGGTAATTTCCACCTATCACAAATAACCTAAAATTTACAGTTTCTCTCTGTCCTTATAATTTGCTCATTGAATAAACTGGGTCATTTGTCTGGATTTTGCTGGTTGCACCCCCACGTGCCATTCCTATAAATTTTATTTTTTTATTTTTAAATTTTTTTATTGTTATTTATGTCTTTTACATTTTGTATTCCCCTTGGGCAGCCCACCACCAATTCACCCGTGATCCATCTCCATGGTCCCCTGTATTCTCCTCTCTTCCATTTTGTGCCCTTATCCTCCCCTCCCCCACCCCCCCTCCCCACTGCTGAGTGTCTCTCTCCCACCCGGCCTCCCTATAGTCCTGTTATAAGTGAAACCATTCGATATTTTTCTCTCTCTTTCTGGCTTATTTCACTGAGTATGATCCCCTCTAATTCCATCCATGTCGCTGCAAATTGCATGTGTTTATCTTCTTTCCATGCTGAATAGTACTCCATTGTATATATGTACCACATCTTCTGGATCCAATCATCTATTTTTGGACATCTGGGTTGCTTCCACACCTTTGCTATTGTGAACAGTGCTGCAATGAACATACGGGTGCACGTATCCTTTCGGATTAGTGTTTTTGTGTCCTTTGGGTAAATTCCCAAAAGTGGGATTGCTGGGTCGTATGGGAGCTCCATGTTTAGCAGTTTGAGGAATCGCTGTACAGCTTTCCATAGTGGTTGGACCAGTTCACATTCCTACCAGCAGTGTAGAAGAGTTCCTTTTTCTCCACATCCTTTCCAACATTTGTTGTTGCCTGTATTTTTAATGTGTGCTATCCTCACAGGTGTGAGGTGGTATCTCATAGTGGTTTTGATTTACATTTCCTTGATTATAAGTGATGTTGAGCATTTTTTCATGTGTCTGTTGGCCATTTGCTTTTCTTCTTTGGAGAAGTGCCTTTTGAGCTCTTCTGCCCATTTTTTGACTGGGTTGTTGGCTTTGTTTTTGTCGAGTTGTGTGAGTTCCTTGTAAATTTTTGTTATCAGTCCTTTATCAGATGTATTGTGTGTAAAAATCTTTTCCCAGTTGGTAGGGTGTCTGTTAGTTTTGGTTAATGTCTCTTTTGCTGTACAGAAGCTTTTTATTTTGATGTAATCCCATCTGTTCATCTTGTCTTTCACTTCCTTCGCTTTGAGGGGTGAGTCTTTCAAGATTTTGCTGAGATGTATGTCGTGTAGAGTCTTGCCTATATTTTCTTCTATACATTTTATGGTTTCAGGTCTTACATCCAGGTCTTTTATCCATTTTAGTTGACTTTTGTGCACATTCCTATAAATTGATGGTTGTGATTGGAGACTTGATGAGATAGCGCCAACCTGGGGGGAGGGGCAGATAATGCTGTGGTGGTTTTAGGTTCTTCTATAGGGAGGCTTTTTTCTCTCTCTTTGTGATGTTTGCAGATGCTGTTGTTTGCAACCTAGATCCATTAATTAGAATATCCAAAATGGCTACAGTCTAATTCTAGCTACTTTTAATGTATTAACTAGAAACTTCTATAAAGAGAGAATGCTCCTTATTTAACAGCTGTTCTCCCAAGTGATAGAATTTGTATAAGAATATGAGGATACATGCTTGACTGCACCCCTACCCCCATATTTACTGATTTCTAAAATAATGAGCAAGCAAGCCTCTTCCAACTCTGCTCAATTATTGCAGCTATTTATTTGAAGGCCATTGTGATCTCATAGAATATTCATCTGTACATTCAAACGTACTAGCATACATGTATGAGATTTATACCCTTAGGAAGTTTCAGTCAGCCCATTGCAGTTACTTTCTTTATGATATCCAAATCATCACATTTTAATCAGTGTGGGCTTATCTAGGTTGGCTTCTGAGTCTGTTTGTAAGACACCTGTGTATATTTGTTACATGGTAGGCTTGCTGCCTCTTCTGAACATTTCTTTTTCCGTATCTGTAAACAGACTATCTTATAGGAAGTCCTTTGTTCTTTCTTATTGAGAAAAAAAATGTTTGAATATCACAGTCCAGTCTGTAGTCTGCAGTCATCAGTATATGATGATGAGATATATATATGTATCTTCTATGTGAGATATATATATGTATATATATGGAAGATATATAGAAGATATATGTGAAGCTTTTATTTTTGTTTTTCTCTTTTGTACAGAAGAACTGGGGTGTAGGCCAGAGGTGAAGGGAGTGAGAGGGTTCATCAGAGACAGAGTGGGGAGCAGAACAGGTGAATTGACTGAAATATGCCACTAAGGGGAGCAGCAGGCGAGACAGCAGAGTTCTGCTGTGCCATGTGGGAGGCTCCCTGGCCAAGGATCGAACTCAGGCTGTAGTGATGATAGTGCCAAGACTTAATCCCTAGGTCACCAGGGAGGCCCCCCCATTGTAGCAACTATTTAGTTGATGTCATAGCAACCCTATGCAAGAGGTATTATTATCAGTTTACATATGAGCAACTAGGTTTAGAGAAATTATTTAACCTGCCCAAGGTCATACAGATAGTTGATGTCAAAGTTGGGGTTCTCAAGTCTGTGCTCTTTTCTGTACACCGTGTTGCTTTAGGAGTAAGTAAAAGTTCATCAGATAGAGAAGGCAGGGAGCCAGGCATTCTAGGTCAAGCTTCTAAGGTACGAAAGCACATGTAATGTATGTCTACATAGCCATATATATATGGTTAGAGTGAATATACACACACTTATATACATACATGCATACATATATTTATGTATATATGGTTAGAATATAAGGTGATTGAAAACATAAAACACATAGAAGAAAACACCTGTAGAAAGCTCTTTGATATAGGCCTTAGTGATTTCTTTGTGGATTCATGTTCAAAGAGAATATAACAAATGGGACTACATCAAACTAAAAGACTTTGCACAGCAAAAGAAACCATTGTTAAAATGAAAAGGAATAACACTGAATGGAAGAAGTTATTTGCTAACCATTTATCAGACAAGGGGTTAATATCCAAAATACATAAACAGCTTGCATAACTTAGCAACAACAAAAAAATACAACCCAGTTAAAAAAAAATGGGCTTTTCACCAAGGAAAACATGCAGATGGCCAACAGACACATGAAAAAATGTTCATCACTTGTCATCATAGAAATTCAAATTGAAATCACAATGAGATACCACCTTGCACCCACGAGGATGGCACATATCAGAAGGCCAGAAACAACATGTGTTGGCGAGGTTATGGAGGAAAAGGAACATTCTTACCCTGTTAGTGGGAATGTGGACTGGCCTAGTCCCTATGGAAAACAATATGGAGTTTTTTCAAAACGTTAAAAATAGATCTGTCACGGGACCCAGCAGTTCCACTCCTATGTATCCATTTGAAGAATATAAAAACACAAATTCGAAGGGACATCTGCACACCTATGTTCATTGCAGCATTACTTATAATAGCCAAGATATGGAAACCACCTATGTCCCCAAAGACAGAAGAGTGACTAAAGGAGACATGTTATGATGACTACTACTCAGCTATAGGTATAAAAAAATGAATCTTGCCATTTGCGACAACATGGATGGAACTGAGGGGAGTATGCTAAGTGAAATAAGTCAGAAGGAGAAAGACCATTACTGGACGATTTCATTCATATGTAGAATATAAATAAACAAAAAAAAGGAATAGACCAAACTAAACTAAACAGACCCTGACTGCAGTTTTGAGGTTACCAAAAGAGGAAGGTAGAGGTTGGGCACAAAGGGGAGAGCAGCCGAATGGTTCGGGTAGAGGACGATGGATGTTTCGGTGGGGGTGTATGTGGTTCGGTAGCATATCTGAGGAGGTGCGGACCTGCGCTTCTCCACTCTATGCGGTGTCATGGCCAGTGTTAGCTCAATAACCCTGCTTAACCCTCGCCCTAGAAAAAATAGACATGTTACCTCCCTGGAAAACATAATTAGACAGGAAAATCAAAATTGATAATTTCATCTTACATTTTAAGAGAAAAAGCTTTCTGAAATATTGTTTTATGTTTTCAATGCCTAGTATAAATCCAAAATTCACTGGGCCAATTGAAAGCAATGAACCAATATGGAAAGGACAACTTGATAAGGTGGCCACAGTCCGCACCAAATTCATCACCAATAGCAACAGCATCACCATGCATTTATAAAAGGGTTTGTTGTTGTAGATGGTGTAGATATAATTATAAATCAACTGGAAGTCAACTAATGTTTCAGTTTTGCAGATCCCGATGGGTGATAAAATCAAGAATATAGATGCTGTTTTTGAATGGAATTCCTCTGTATATGAAATGACCTTGAGGTGTCAACCGCTAATTGAATGAGAACCCCGGAGAATACAGGAGAAACTGCTCATTGTGGCTACACCTTAGAAATGAGAATCTTGTGGGCTCGATAGTGGGTGACACCTCCAATCTGCCACGGAAGCGGCACTCACGGTCAGCTTACTGTCCTCTGAGAGATCATCTGACTGCTGAAGCTCCTAAAGAGCATCTGGAATTACAAAACCTTTCTTTCCTTTGGAGAGTGAGGCTGTCATCTCTCGTCACCCATTCCCTTCAAGTGATAACTCCCTTGGAATACACAATGCTGCTATCTTCGGGATGTGGGGATGAGAAGGAAAACCAATGTAAGCCTCATTCAAACCACTCGTTTTTAAGCATGTTATAACTAAACTTTTACAGCTTGGGCCAATTCATTTTTCTCCTTTGCTCTCCTGTTTATCAAAAAATCATGATAAAATGAAAAATAAGTTGGATTCAGAAAAGCTGCGCATGCATAAGAGAATTCCAGGGTGTTTAAGGGTCTGCTTTTCACAGTGCAGTGGGGTTGGATTGAGGTTACCAGACCTTGGGTTTATCACTGGCCTTTCCTGACAGGTGAACATAGAAGATGGATCCAGCGTCGAGGTCTGTGCTAGCCAGAACTACCTTTTTTGTGCCCCCCCTCTCTTTCAAGCTCTTTGTCTCCTTCTTCCCATCCCCTGGCTCTCCTTCTTTATTACTAGGGATGTTAAAATGAACTCTCTGAGGATAGATGTTTATTCTAGGCCCATTGCTAGATTTGAGCTTTTTTCTTCTAGGCTGGCCTCTGGATCCCTTAAAAACATGCATGTAGGTTTTGGGGGTAGTTTGACGTCTTGGTGCCATGGTCCTAGGAAGGAATATTGGCCATGAAGTAAATGGGACCCTTGCTTTAGGGTCGTTTTGCATTTGGAGGTCAGTCCCCAACAAGGGGGTTCACAAAGGTGACAGCAGCGAAGTCAACTTGGGCAGAATTTGTGTTTCTGAATAAAAATCTTAAATTTGCCAATATAAAACTATATTGAAATATGGGTGAATGGGATACGGGTTCTCTGAGCCCGACGTCACATTTTTGATATTAAGGTCACATTCTGGGTTAAGGTCAGATTCTGTGGTTGAGGGGCCAGGTTCGGTCATCGTGGTTTATAAAGATTTGAAAAAGTCTCAAGCAGAAGCGCGTTCTCAAAGGTCACTCCCTTGAGAAAACATTTGATTTGTTTTGAAGTTTCTGAATCCGTGAAACCAAGGTGGGGAATCTGGGCCTTTTCCTCCCCACCATCTTCACCCCTTCTGAATTCAGTGTTTCTCTAGGGCTGTTTCCACAGTGAGGTAAACTCTGGGGCAGAGGGGCTACTTCAAAGCAAATGAGGCCCTTAATTTATCATAAAAAAGAAGACCGGTTGTTAAGGTTTTATTGGATTACAATAAAGGCTCCTAGTGCTAGGAGTCTGTGGTCTGATTCCCGGCATCACTGGGGGAGCTTGAAATCATAACCACAGATTATAGCAATGAGCTTCCAAATTTCCATATCCTAAGCAAAGACGCTGCTTTCTTGGAGCTAATGTGGAATTGCATGCTCTGTGCTTTCAGGCTATGTATTGGAAAATTTTCTGTTTGGATATCACTTCAGGAAGGCTGTGATTCTCCAATCACCTCTGTGGTTACAGCTTGACTGTTCTTAAAAAAGAAAGAAAAAAAATAAAACAAAAGATGATTGTTGTGAGCCCTCCATGCTGTCCTCTTTACAGCTTGAAGGTTTTCATCAAATTTTTTTTTTCTTTCACTGAGTTCAGTATAAGTTCTTACAAGGTCATCCTAGGTTGTAGCAGAGGCTTATGTAGATTTCCTAGGCCTGCCTCTTCCCAAACTTTGTAAGAGAAAGATGTTTTTCATTAGCTGAATAGATGCTAAAGTCTGCCATCTTTGAAATAAATTGTTCACATATATGTGTATTGTGAATTATGGCATATTTAGTATGATGTGTTTCCTACCCACCTACCCACCTACCTACCTACCTTACTTATCATCCATCCATCCATCCATCCATCCATCCATCCATCCATCCATCGTCCGTCTATCCGTCTAGCTAGCTATCGCTATATACATTTTTAATGTTTTTGCCTTTCAAAAAGATCATATTGGACCATATTGGACTGAAAAAAAGTAAAAAAATATGAATAGATACATTTTATTTTGTCTTCTTTTAAGATCTCTCTGATTGACTTGATGAAGAAAAATAATGAGTTTATGTTTCTTTCTTAGACTCATTGGTACATATACATGTATTTAACACATTGGGAACAAAACCTGTAAAAACTCCAGCATATGTTCATCATACTACCTGAAACTCCCGCTCGTATCTGTCCTCCACCACCTGGTCTCAGAGCTGCCCTAACACGAGAGGAAGCCGTGCCCTGCTTGGGAAGCAGAGTGAGTGCCTAGAGGGTTTGGAGTTTGTTTTATTGGGTCTATTGACAGTTTCCTCTCCCCCACCCCATTTCTGAATATGAGCAAATCACTGGGAGTTTTCTCTGCCCTGGCTAAGATGTCCTTCCCTAAAATGTATAAAGTCACACCAGGTCAGATGGAAACAATGAGGAAGTTTGTCATCTCACAGATGATAGAAATTGGGTCCTGGGAGTCCTTTGACTAATGGTTTCATGATGATCTCAAGGGCATTGTTTCCAAATAGCCATTCCTTCCTGTAACAGGATTAAAATCTCTGCCCGTGCTCACGTGACTTTGCCTACACCTATGGGGAGGGGTAGGCTTCACCCCGCCACACCTCCCCATTCGCCCACCCATAACAGTCAGTGGTGAGAGAGCAGTCTCAGCATGTCTCTGAGGAGCTTGAAAGGACTGGGCTGACTCCTCTGTCTTTGCAGGTTGCCGTTTTCTGCCAGGAGAACAGCAGGTCTCAGTTGCAGCTGCTCCTTAGCTTGGGGTTGGAACAAGAAGACATTGAAAGTGATAGGAGCCCCGAAATCCCAAAGCTCTTCTATGACAAAGGGAAATAAATACATTGCCTCAGGTCACTAATACACTGGAGTTGTTTATGCCACAGTAAGGTGACTGATTTTAGAACCCAGTGTCCTTCTAGGCCAGAGCAGCTTGCTCTGAAGCTAGCCTTCCATGTGGTTGGAGCATGGCAGAAGCAGCTCCACTCATCACTTCCACATGTGAAAACAGGCAGGGAGAGAAAAGGGCCTATATCTCCTTCTGCTGCTGTCTTTAAGAGTAGGGACACATTTTGCAGTAGCTTATGGCAGACCTGTTCTGATCAGAAGTGGTCACAGGTTCATTCTATACTCTGCCATTGGCAAGGAATATGGCACTGACTTGTATCAAACAGGGTTTACTCCACTGCAGGGAGAGTTGACCCTCTTTTGAATCATATACTGTGTGAGGCAGACAAGATAGCTGACGAAAATCGGGCCTTTTCCAAGCAGGAAAAGGGGAGAAGTGCAACTCTAAACACTTCCTCTCCTTCCTTATCTTCAGTGACTTTTCTTACTCTTCTACTTTTTTAGCTTCCTATTTTCCATGTTAGTTCTACCTTTTTCCCTTTGATATTATCTTATTTTTGCCTCCTTTCCCACAAAATATGCTATGTTTATAGGACAGGGAGTTTGGCCAGTGTTCATGGAGGAAAATGATTTCAATAAGTCCAGCTTAGAGTCCACTCACCTTTATGCTGATGAAACATGGAGTCTTGGTTCTTAAGAATCTCTGAGTTTACATATCACCGGTGGAGTTTTCTCCAGCCAGTCCCAGAGGTTTCTCAGGAGCCAGGTTTTGAGGACTAGAGCGGAGAGGAAATCTTTTCTTTTCAGTTTAGAAGGGCTAGAACTGATGCCGTGGGCTCCCGGGGAAGTGACTAGTCCCAGCAAGAACACTGCCAACATCAGGAGAGTATTGATGTTCCGAGCAATATATTTTCTAGGTTTTCCTGAAATGTCTTGTTTGTTTCCCAACTTTGAATCTCAGTTCAAAGCCAAGAGCGAGGATCCTGAGTCATCACTTTCAGTAGAAGCCATAGGCTTCCATAGGCTGTCGTGGGCAACTCGGCCAGCCACATGCAAGTAAATGAAATTAGGCAGTTATTTAACTCCATACAGAAAACTTCACTCAAAATGGATTTAAGATGTGGACATAACACCTGAAACCACAAAATACATTAAAAAAATAGGTGATACACTACTGGACATCAACTGCAAAGATGTCTTTGGGGGCGCAAACCAACAGCAAAGGGGAGACCAAAGCAAAAACAAACAAATGGGACTCCATAATCTAAACAATTTTTGTAACTCAAACCACTGCAAAAGCAAAAAGAGAAACTATCAACTGACAAAGGATTAATTTCCAAAATATGTAAAGAACTCATACAACTCAACAACAAACGAACTAAACAACCCAGTCAGAAAATGGGCAGGAGAACTAAAGAGACTCTTCTCCCAAGAAGACATATTAATGGCCCACAAGCACATGAAAAAAAATGCTCAGAATCACTTATTATGAGGGAAATATGAATCCAAACCAGAATGTGCTATCACTTCACCCCTGAGAAAGGCCTATATCGAAGACTGGAGAAAAAGGAACCGTCATGCATTGTTGGGAATGTAATTTGGTGCACCCTCTATGGAAAACGGTATGGAGATTCCTCAAAAAAAAGAAAGAAATAAATGGAAAGACCGTACTATTCAGTATGCTTTGTTTCTCAACCTAGTTTACTGGGTATCATCCAGTATGATTCCCGGCATCCCCACTGCTAAGTATTTTCCCAAAGAACATGAAAACGCTAACCCAAAAAGATGGATGTCCTCCTGTATTCATAGCAGTTCTGGTCAGACCAACCAGGACATGGAACCAACATAAACGTCCATTGACAAATTACTGGATAAAAAAGTGGTGGAATATGTACTCCATGGAATCTATGAAAAATGGTGAAACAGTACCTTTTTAGGCAAAATGCATGGACCTTGAGGCAATGATGCTAAGGGAAGTAAGTCAGGAATTGAAAGACCAGATGGTCTCATTCATTTGTGGAATATAAATAGCCAAAGAGAACAAATTAGCAAAACAAGACTAATTCTTAGAGTGTATGAGTAATGTGCTGGTTACCAGAGGGAGTAGGGGTTGGGGACTGTGGCAGGGTTGTGGCTCTGGAGCTTTGGTGGAGGGTGAGTGAGACATGTACACATATGGACGTGTGGAGTTGTAATTCCAGATCAGACAGTTACACAACCTTGTGGCAAAACAAGAAAAAAATTAAAAAGAAAGAAGCTTCAGGGAAAGCCAGGGAGCAGAACCTGAAGAGGTGTCACATGAGCCACCGGGTTTTTTAGAACTCAAGTTCTAGAAGAACCTAGTGGACTTCAGTTCATAAGATTATGTTCCATTGATGGGAGAGAGACAATCAGTGAGGGGGGGGGGGAGGGAGGCGGAGGGAGGGAAGGAAAAGGGCACAAAATGGAATAGAAAAGAACACAAGGGACCATGAAGATGGATCACGGGTGAATTGGTGGTGGGCTACCCAAGGGGAATACAAAATGTAAAAGACATAAATAACAATAAAAATATATATTTATATATAAAAAAGATTATGTTCCATTGAACATTTATATTCCTTTTAATACACACACACACACACACACACACACACACACATATATATTTATATCACTGTTCATTTTTATGCAATGTTTGATTTCTCCTCTCAGGTATAGCCCCCATGAAATTCCCATCACCAAGTCACTCATGAACCATTACCATAATCTCATGCTCTTCCCACCTTGTTTTTTTTAAATTTTTTTATTGTTGTTATTATTTATGTCTTTTACATTATTGTGTGTTCCCCATAAGTTTCCCACCACCAATTCACCCGCGAACCATCACCACTGTCCCCTGTGCTCCCCTTTCCCCCATTCTGAGCTCCTGTCCTCCCCATCTTTCACTGAATGTCTCTCTTTTATTTGGTTCCCCTATATTCCTATTATAAGTGAAACCATTTGATATTTTTCATTTTGCTTTTGGCTTATTTCACTGAGCATGATCCCCTCTAGCTCCATCCATGTTGCTGTGAATTGCATGTGTTTATCTTTTTTGAATGCTGAATAGTATTCCATTGTGTATATGTACCACATCTTTTTGATCCAGTCATATATTTTTTGAAATTTGGGTTATTTCCATTCTGAGCTATTGTGACCAGTGCTGCTATAAACATGGGGGTGCATGTATACTTTTGGATTAATGTTTTTGTGTCCTGTGGGTAGATTCCCAGAAGTGGTATTGCTGGGTCGTATGGAAGCTCCATTTTTAGCAGTTTGAGGAAATGCCGTACAGCTTTCCATAGTGGTTGAACCAGTTTGCATTCCCACCAGAAGTGTAGGAGAGTTCCTTTTTCTCCACACCCTCACCAGCATTTGTTGTTGCCTGTTTTTTTAATGCCCCATTCCCGCTCTTGTTTTAATCCCTCTCCTTCCCCATCTCCTGTTGAATGTCTCTGATTTATAGTTGCTGCTAATTTTGTATTTTTCTTTTCCTTCCCGATCCCTTACTTGGTTCCCCTATATTCCTCCTGTAAGTGAAACCATCCGATATTTTTCTTTTTCATTATGACTTATTTCACTGCGCACAATCCCTTTCAGCTCTGTCCATGTTGCTGCAAATGGCTAAACATTTATATTCCTTAAGAAAACACCAACAAAAAGTTGATGTCCTGAAAGTGTAAGGCAGAATGTGTCTTGAGTATTTTCTCTTTTGAAAGCTAGGTGTGGTGCAACTTCTCAGTTAATGATATCTGGTATATTGATTACTTTCTTCTCAAGGGGTAGAAGAGTATGGAAATCAGTCACTGAGCCTGCCGAAGACTTATCCCAACACCATCATTTAAGCCCTAGTTCCTCTGATTCTGTTTTCTCATCAGTTTCTCAAAACTGGGCTACTGACATGTATATTTACTTTGCAGTGGAATGATCTATGTAATACTGGGCTGTTGGAAAAGCAATGGCTAATTTTTGATTGAAAAACAGAAAAAATAGGTCATGACTTCTGAAACCTCAATATTTTACAGGTATGATTATTTTAAATCTCTCTCTCTCTCTCTTCCTCTTGTCACTTCCCTTCTTTTTTAACCTAAAAGAAACTTTAATTTCTTTGAATTCAAGTTGAAGCTTAGGGAGACTACAGACCTGGAAGTATATCCTTGAAATAGTCAGGCGGGGGACTAGCGGGGGGGGGTGCGTGGTGGGGTGGTGGTAGAACGTACCTTAAGGTGTGAAATAACCTTTGTACATTCTTTCTTTTTAAAAAGTTGAATATGTGCAGTGACAGATTATATCATTATAGTAATATTGAGGAGCTTGTCTCAAACTATTAACAGTTTTTGTTTGTGTGTGAACTAGAATGAAGAGGGAGGATATTTTCCCTGTCTGTTTTATTAGAAATGATAGGACAATGAATGATCTTTTTTACTTTTATTTTCAGTATTCACATATAACACTTGAACTATGTTTATACTTTCCATTTGGCTTAAAAAATCTGAAACTTTATAGAGAACATATACTGACTCATTGGACACTGCTGAGGTGTGACTATAGATGTTGTCAGTAAATTGGAAGGGTCTGTCTAAAGTTAATTTAACTTGGGGCAGTGAGCAGCCTGCTATAATTGACATTGCTACCAAAGATATCCTTATTGTGTAATGGAGCATGGCCAAAAAATTGAGCATTTCTACCTGTTCTCCAACAGTGCCGCCCCTGACTCGTTCCGTCTGTCCATCAGGGCCAACTGTGACAATCTTGAAGGCATTTGAATACTGTAAATATTGGCTTCTGGGAAAATTTGCATCACTGATGTTTCTCTCCATCCAGGAGCTACAGTGACCTCAATAGTGGACTGAAAAATATAGGCATGACATTGACGTTACAAACATTATTAGACAAGGGTGATTGGACCTGATTTGGTAAAGAATAGGATTCATCTGAATATTTTTGCACATTTTAGAAAATGATGTTTTTAGGTGTATGTCCACAGTTGTGATTGTGTAGGAAGAGACTAGAGGCAGAGAGACCCAGTGAGAAAACTGCAAATGACCCAGGAATGAAGTGCATGCAGGGAGCTTAATGTAAGGTGTGGTAATGAGATGCCAATTAAGAGCAAATGAAACAAACTGTTGACACTTTCTCTGTCACTAGTACGTATATTCTATGGTAAAAATATATTAGGATGAAGCTCATTAATACAGAGTATCAAAAGACAAGAAGGAGAAAAACATGGTATAATGCTACTTAAAAGTAAATGCATGCCATTTACATATATATATGTAAATGGCATGCATTTACTTTTAATATATATAGTAAAATTTTAATATATATATTAAAATATATATATTATATATATATATATTAAAATATATATTATATATATATATTAAAATATATATTATATATATATATATATATATATATATATATATATGAGAAACATGGACACTAATAGCACAAAGAAGTAATAAATGCCAAAATCACAGTAGTGGTTAACTTCTGGGGGACAAACAGGAAATGTGGTTGGATAGAGGTTGCTTAGAACTTTAATTGTGTTGGTACTGTTTCATTTCTTCAACTGGTTAGTTGCCACATTGGTTCTCATTATGCAGTTGTTTATACAGTTGTGCATTTCCAAATTAATGCAAGATATACTAGCGCTATAGTATCTCTATAATATCTTCTTGATCTGTGCTATAATAAAATGAATACTCTCCCCATTAAAAAAATTTAAACTTTTTTTTTGGCATAGGGACTTTAGCATAGGCTAAGAGTATGACTAGGAGGACTAGGAGAATCAGAATAAACTACGTTGATTCTGTGTTTTCTTTTTTACAATATGATAAAAAGAAATAATTTTTTTCATATACACATCATTGCATAAAACAATAATGAGAAAACAACCCCGATGTGTTGCAATTTCCTTGCTGTTTATGCCGAAGCCCCAACAAGTGACATTTTAATTAGCTGGTGAACTGTAATTTCCATTTGCCAAGGATGAATTATAGAAGTCTCCCAGTGATAAGACAAAGTCACTGAGTTCACATGGATAAATGATTGAATGAAGTAATTTTTACAAAAGTGCCTACAAGAGTTGCATTAAGCTTTCAGATGAATTTTCCTCAAAGGCTGTGATTAAGTAGTTAAATAATATATGCTAGTGACGCTCCAAGGGGGAGCTGTGAGCCCTCTTTCTGGTCTAAGTTTTCCAGGAATAACAGCATCTACTGATTGTTCTTGCACCAGAGGCGCCAGCCGTCAGACGGCTGCTTCACCAGCGGGCCTAGTGAGTGTCAGGCCTGATGGCGGTAATCTGGATAAGCAACGTGGTGTCATTTCCACCAGTCTCAGTTTCTGTGGACCACAGCCTGTTTCTCACTGTCAGTGACATCAAAATGTCCATGTTACGGGGCAGTGGAAAATAACTGGCTGAATATACTGGGCTACTTGTAACTAAATATTCAACTTGATAGCCCCAAGATGCTCCAAGACAAAACAAAGACTTTAAATCATTTTCAGAGTGCTAATGTTTTGTTTGTGAATACTCAAGCTAGCAAAGCCATTTCACAAGAAGAGAGCCCTGACCATAGCTTTTAACAAAATGAAATTGAAGCCTATTTTCCCTCCAAAATTTTATGTAGTAGCTCCCAAGGGCAATATTATTTGCCGTATCCTTGGACTTTGAATTTTATTATAATTTTTATGGGAAAAGGGACTGCATTTAATAAAACTTGAATAAAACTAGGTTTTTTTTTTTTCTTTCAGCAGCCAAATAAAATTGAACCTCAGGACATTTGCAGGAAAGACATACTCTGGGAGTCTGGCTAGCTTGTCCCAAGCAAAGTGAGAAAGACCCAGGAATTTTAAGTACAACCTGAAAATCCAGGACCTTTTGTTTCTTCTCCCTTCCTTTGACTTTGCCTCGCTATTTGAGAATGGAAAAATAATGTCACTACTCTGGCTCTAGTTTTCTCAGTGACACAAGAGGATCAACACTGCTACGGTTATTTATTTTTCATAGTCAGAAAGAGTTTCCTAAGTTTTCCATGGTCCGGGAAGGCATCAGCCTCTCATAAAGACTCTTGAGCTAGTGACTCTCCTGTGTAAAAGGGGGGGAATGAGGGGGACAGAGGCTGGGGATCGTTCTCCTTCTTCCAGTACAATCATCTTTAAAAGATTAAGCCTATTGGGCATTGAAACCTTACAGTGAATTTCTTTGTGTCTTTAATTTTTTTCATCATTACAAATGGCAGGCATCAGAAGATCAGGACATTTATGAAGCCATAATTTAAAAAAAGAGTGCATTGAACTGTTTGGCCGAGGCATTTTACCTGGACTTAGGCTTTTAAGGGGGAACGTGGCATGGATGAAGGAAACAGGTCAGAGGATGAGTAGTTAGGGTGGGTACTTTGGACAGCTACAAGACAGCAGAAAGACTGGGATCTTAGGTGTTTGGGAATAGTGTTGTGAGGAAGTGTGCACGTGTACCTCCTGGTATGTGTGTGCACTCACGTGTATGTGTGTGTACACAACACACACACCCATGCACATACATGTATGGGCACACATGCGCACATGCATACGTGTCTGTGCACGGGCGTGCATGCGCAGGGTGGGGGGGCGGTTCTGTGTCTTGGCTTGGAGCAACAGCGGCCACAGGTTTGCAGGGAACGGAAAAGACTGCGCAAAGAATGTCCTCCCCCCAGTAGATGTGCCCTTCTGTTGAGAAACTGGTGGAAGAAACAAACTGACCTGAGAAACTCTAACTGTCTGTACTTTGCAGTTTTGCTCAGAGCCCTTGCTGCGGCAACAGTCATTGGCTTACTCCTCTGGTGCCGCCAGCCTTGTTTTGTTCTGTAGCTTATTTTGTAGCTCAGGCTTGCATCTGAATCTAGAAATCAATGAGTCAATTGAGAGTTGAATCAAAGCAAAAGCAGGCTATTAACTTGTCCACACTGTCAGGGATCACACCCAGAACATCAGATCTACATATTGTAAAACTAAAACACAAACACAAACAAAACCTGTCTGTGTTTATAAGCAAAACAATCAATAACAGCAACACCTAGTGATCTTCTAGCCTTTTTTTTTTTTTTTTTTGCTCCACGAAACAGTGACATTCAGTTTCCTTTTAAGCATCATTGAAAAAGGGTGCTTTTAACTTTCTGTGGATGTAGTAAGGCCGTCAATATCTAGGGCTAGTGAAAAATTATTGGTGCTCCTTGGATCGGGCCCCTTTCCAGGGGGAGCAAGACCTTACATTAAACCATATATAAAAGATAACGTACCTATAGATACACATCTGGTACCCATAGCTGGTGCAGTTGTTTGAATCACTCATTTCAAACATGAGCAGGTTGACGACGGAGCTGCAGGGCACCTTCCTCTGTGGTGGCAGAAGCTCCCTTGCCCAGCCTGGTATTTGAATGAGTGGCCTTTGCTGGGCTTGTTAACCTTAACACTGGTCAGTGATTTGTTGGCCTATTAAGCATAAAAGGAAAGCGATGCGATTTCTTTTTTCAGGGAATAAGTAGGTAAAATGTCCCTGAGAAAATACTCAAAGGGCATTATTACTTTTAAAAATTGGCACCAGCAAGTTTCCCTTAACAATGCCTGGGAGGCCCCTTTGAGTAGACTAAATCATGGGTAACAATATAAAAATTTCTTTAAAACATAGTGTGGAGGGGCCTCCCCGGTGGCACAGCGGTTGGGCGCTGTGCTGTGGAGCTGTCGGCAGTGGTGACGCGAGTTTGACGCCGGCCGGGGAGAATCCCACATGGCGCGGCAGACCTCTCCTGCCTCACCCGCTGGTCCCCTCAGCAGTGTATTTCTGATCTGCCTGTTCTGCTCCCCACTCTGTCTCTGGTGAACCCTCTCGCCGCCCCACATCCCTGGCCTGTACCCCAGCTTGTATGTACAAATAAAATAAATCTTAAAAAATATATATAGTGTGGAGAACCAGGGTCTATTTGCCAATGTCAGGTTTGGTACTCAGGAAGCCAGCACCGGTACTTTTTTTTTTTTTTTAAAGATTTATTTATTCATACAAGCTGAGGCGCAGGCCAGAGGCGTGGGGCGGCGAGAGGGTTCACCAGAGACAGAGTGGGGAGCAGAACAGGCAGAGTAATGGAAATACACTGCTGAGGGGAGCAGCGGGCAGGGCAGGAGAGGTCTGCAGTGCCATGTGGGAATCTCCCCGGTCGGGTGTTGAACTCGCTTCGCTGCTGCTGACAGCTCCACAGCGCAGCGCGCAACCACTGCGCCACCAGGGAGGCCTACCAGCACCAGTACTTTTAAAAAAGGGTGTGTGTCTCCAAACTAGAAGGAATTTCTCATAGCTCTTGATAAAAGCCAACACAAAAGTTGACAAAGGATAAGGGCACAAAATGGAAGAGAGGAGAATACAGGGGACCATGGAGATGGATCACAGGTGAATTGGTGGTGGGCTGCCCAAGGGGAATACAAAATGTAAAAGACATAAATAACAATAAAAAAAAATGGGAAAAAAAATAAAGGTCAAACCCCAGAAAAAAAAAAATTGACACAGTACTGAACAAGCTTGACCAGGAGGAAAAGAACTTTCTGCTTTTGATTTTAAGGACTAGTTCTTACAGAAGAAGTTGATACCCAAAAGCCTCCATACCATTTCAATATTTGGTTCAAATTGGTGGCTGAAGAAATATTTGAGAGTGGGGCTTTGTAATATCTGAAAGGAATAATAAATAATGAAAAAAAAAAAAAAAACCACAGCTCTGTTCTCTCCTTCCCCCAATACCGCCAAAACAATCAGTCAAAAACCAAAACAACCACAGCATAGGAACAGCATTTCTAATTGCTTGAGACTATGTTGACACTGTTTGGTGGACACCTGAAATAGGGTTATTCTTGCCCTTCATCTACTAGCACAGTCAAAAGCAAATAGAGAATAATAGCCAAATACTCAAACTGGCAGGTGGTTTCAAAGAAGCGTTGGTTTCCAGGAAGCCTAAAATCAGCTAAAAGGGAGCGTCGGGGACACTCACCCTACAGGACAGTGCAGCAATGTGTCTCTGGAGATCTTTACTGCTCCTGGACCCGCGTCTTTATTTCTCTCTCTGACAACAGTGCAGTCAGCTGGCATGCATTGTCCTTTACCACAGTCTGGATGGTTTTCAGCAATGAGCCCAAGAAAAGCCACATATTTATACCAGCACATCCTTTTGCAATATTGAGTCACCAAATAGGTGGGTGTTAGTTGCAGGTGAAGGCTGAGCCCTCCCGAAGCAGTGAAGTGGGCGTAGAGATTCCGTGTCTACACTGACTCAGATTCTTCCCTTCGGCATAAGTTAATGGGAAGGACTAGAAAGTGTGAAATGAGTTTCGCATGAACACAGAGGGCCAGCGCACCAGCTTTAGTTTAAGCAGCAGGGTGATGACTAAGCTGATCAAGTTGAGCTTTATATTTCTGGGGAATTAATCAACTGGCAGATTATAATGATCTCTTGAGGGATTTACAACATGAAACCCTCTGATAGATGTCCAGCTATTTTGGATTACATGAAGTTTATGAGTTTCTCAGGAAATTAGGTGTGACCCTTATTTTGCCACAGTTAATTGCCCTTGCGATCTTGGTGTTGCAAAGTCCACATTCCATAGGATTTGACTGAAATGTCTTGGCCAGGGCTGTCCCGCCAATGCACTTTTGCTCTAAGAGATTATAGGGACAGATAGATTAAGGAGAAAGAGAATGAGAAATGGGACTTTGGCAGATTTACCTTTAGGTCTGAGAAGAGAGATGCCAGCACCAAGCTCTGGCTCACTTTTAGTGTAAAAGAGATTTAAAACGTCAAATCCCTTCCAGCCTAAGGGTCTCTATGATGATGATGACCCAGATGAAAAGTGAAGGGACAGTGGCAGAGAAAGGTCAAGTTGGTCAGGGTGACCTGGATCTGGGCGTGGGTTGGTCAGGTTGGGTTTTGTTTACATAAGTAGCTTATTTGCTTTTTTATTTATTTATGCATACAACCTGGGCAATAGGCCAGAGGTGTGGGGTGGTGGTGAGAGGATTCACCAGAGACAGAGTGGGGAGCAGGACAAGCGAATCCACTGAAGTACACTGCTGAGGGGAGCAGTGGGGAGGCAGGAGAGGTCTGTTGCGCCCTGTGGGAAGCTCCCTGACCGGGGATCGAACTCATGCTGCAGTGGCTCTGGACAGTTTCATAGTGCTGCGCTTAACTGGTTGCGCCACCAGGGAGGCCCTTTTACTTTTTATTTATTTATATTTATTTATAAAAGGATTTATTTATTTGTGCAAACAAGCTGGGGTGTAGGCCAGAGGTGCAGAGTGGTGAGAGGATTCACCAGAGACAGAGCGGGGAGCAGCACAGGCAGATCGACTGAAATACACTGCTGAGGGGAGCAGCGGGCGAGGCAGGAGAGGTCTGCTGCGCCATGTGGGAAGCTCCCTGGCTGAGCATCGAACTTGCGGCGCCCCTCCCGACAGCTCCACAGTGCAGCGCTTTACCGCTGTGGCCCTTTACTTTTTAAATTGAAATTTTTTGTATTAAGTCGACATCATGATGCAACACTATTTCACACCTCCTTAGATGTATGTTACCACACCACACCCTCCACTAAGACGCCCACATAGTCCATTGCTCTCCACACCGCATCTTCTCCTCCTGGTAGCCTCACTTCCATGGTCAGATTCCTAGAGTTTGTTTTAGTTTGGTTTTGTCTGTTCCTTTGTTTTGGTTTTAATAGGCCAAAAAGTGGTTTCTAAATCTGCCCTCCAGCTCATTCATCTAGCAGCTCATCCAGATGTGGCTGTGAAGCGAGGTCTCCTGCTTGCAGCGTCCCTGGGGCCCCTCTGCTCTGTCTGCTTGTGGTCCAAACACTAGAACTAGACTGGGGGAGGGGGAAGGGGGAGGTGTCGCGTAACAGTGGTAAAAAGTCTGGGACCCAGAGAGAGCCAAAGCCAAGCTTGTTGTTTTTGAGGAAAACAATTGAGGAATATTGAGGAAATGTCTTACTCTCTCTGTGCCTCAGTTTACTCATCTGTAAATGGGAATTTAAAATAAGCAATTTTTATTGATAATTTTTTTTGAAGTTTTGGAATTTTTTTTGATAAGCAAATTCATTTTACTTTGTAGGCCGCTACTCCGTGAAGTCAGGAATTTCTGTGCATTTTATTGACTGTGGCAAATCCAGTGCCAGACCACTGCCTGGCATGCAGTATATGCTTGGAGTTTGTTGAATGAATAATCAATCCCTGGAACACAGCAGCTCCTTAGTTAGTATTGATTATTGCCTTAACTTTTCTTTAAAGTGAGTGTTCTTGGTTGTTGCCTTCATGTTTTCAATACCCAGCACCGAGGTAACATGTAGAAATCAGATGCTTGGACAAGGCAGAATAGTGTCCCTCTTTCCCAATTTGTCCACGTCCTAATTGCTGACCTGTGGCTGCATATGGCAATATGGCACAGGAGAATTCGAGTCGCAGGCAATTTAAGCTACTAACCCACTGACCTTAAAATAAGAAGGTTATGTCCATTAACTGGGAGGGCCTGATGTAATCACCAGAATCCTGAAGAGTGGGAGAGGGAATCCAGAGAGAGTCAGAGAAAGCAGTGACGCTGGAGACAGGTCAGTGAGCTGCAACTTTGTCGGCCCTGAAGACGGAATGAGGGGACTATGAGGCCAGCAGAGAGAACAGTTCTAGAAAATTGACAGAATGTTCCGTAAGTATTTTTTGAATTGCGCCTGCATGGATACCTTCCCCTTACCCCTCCCTCCCACGATCGATTATGCTTAATTTTTCCCTTGTAAGTGCTGTATGCTGAATGTAAAGAAATCTAACAATATATAAAAATTGAATAAGGAAGGTAGAGGTTATGTGGAATCTTGCTCCCCTACGATAGCTTCTTAAGCATTTTTCATGTATCTTTATGCATGAATGTCAGTGCACGCATGCACACCCACACACCCACACCCCCCCCCACAGTTTTTTACTTCCATGAGATTATACCCTACATGTCAGTTCGCTGTTTTATTGTGCACATGTCCTCATCCTCCCCAAGATCAGTACCCCTCATTTACACGCTGCTACACACCCCAGCTATGACCATTTTAACACCCCAATGTATATTCCTTCGTGTTTTTCCCCCTGTAGTCAGGTGACGTTAGGCACTCTGTCCCTCCTTACTGCCCAGTCTACGCTATTTTTGGTCATTTTATGTTTTACAAAGAGGAATCATGTGACATTCTCTTTCGTAGTGCTGGTTTTTGTGCTCAGTGATAACTCAGGAAAATCCTTCAACTCATTTTCTATGACTGTACATTACTTTGCGAAGTGAATGGAATACAACTTATTCAGCTATTCTTGATGGACAGTCCCTGTGTTTTCAATTACTGGCCAAGCAGGCAGTGCTTCAGTCCATAAACCTAGTGTTTCTTGCACCAGAAAGAAAGCATTCCTTCTCCGTAAAGACTGTCTTCCAGGATGCTTCTTTGTGATGATGAGAATTTCCAGGAAGAAGCTGTATTCTCCCCAGGAGTCCACATCTGGGGACTAGAGCAAAGGTCCACAAAAATAGTAGAAAATGAAGAATGTAATGAAGATAAGGTTTAAAAATCAGCAAATACCACTTTTCTATCACATACAATGAGAAAATCTTCCATTTATAATCTGCTCTATTAACTTCCTTGGAAGAACAACTATATTAATCCCTACTGGCTTACGTCTCTGAAGGAGATTTAGCATATAGACCATCCACCTGGGAAATACTATTGAGTTTACACATTAAAGTTCAGGGTGATGTATAGGTTCATACAGGGTAAAAAGACATATTAATGAAAACAATGCCCAGGTCAATAATATTTAAATGTCAGTTGAATCCCTCTGTAATTTTGTCTTTCATTATTACTTCTTTGTAGGGAAGAGCATCAAACTGGTGTGGTAAGAGAGCTCTTGATGTTTCTTAAGCACAATCATTCAATGATATATTTTCAGGATCTGAATCAAAGGAACATTTTTCTGCAATCTGCACAAACCTGCTTGGCACACGCTCTTGTTTATGGAAAATCCAAATGTATATTTGTGTTCTTTTGAAAGGGGTGGGAGTTGGAAGGGAGGTCACACAGGAGATTAAGACTCTAGCTTTCCACTCAGCAAGCTGAATTCTTAAAGCCCTATCTGATTTCATAAAATAAGCAGAAGTTTGAGCTCTGTCTAGACTCTGGCTGACATGTAGACAAAAGAAAGGAATCCACTTAATTGAGGGCCAGTAGCATATCTTGCTTGAAGTATAATCTGGAATGGAAGAACAAACTGGCCCACGATGAAGAAACCCTTTCCTTCCTATCTCCCGTTCTGGGTCACTGAATATGCATATCTCGTCCATTTCTCACCACAGCTTCAAGGTAGCTATTACTGTGAAAATCCACAGATGAACTACGTCCAGAGAGCACTTGGCCTGAGGTTACACAGCCAAGACATAGTAGAGCCAGAACCAAAGTACATAATACATTAAAAAATACATCTTAAGTGCACTCATTATGACAAATGTCATACCATTTGCTATTCTGGACCCGTCACTAAGTTTAAAAAATTATCAACGCATAGCTAATCCTGCTTATCTCTTTTCCTCTCACTAACTCCTCCCCAGGTTATTTCGGGACAAAATCCATGTATCTTCTTTTAGTATGTACTTAGGAAAGATTAAGTAATTGAAATTAAAATCACAGCTCTACTCCCAGCAACTGCCTAGTCAGTGTCTGAATTTCCCTGACTGTGGGACTAGGATTTAAACTCAGGTCTACACTAGAAGTGTGAGGGGCTAGTGTGTGATAAGATTGGTGGATGTAGTTGGTCCATTCAGAAATCCTTACTCTGCAACATCCTTTAGTTATAAACTCTGTACAGGGAAATCGTCTCAAATGTGAACCGGAGATCTCATGGATCTTCCACAAGCAACTGTTACAGCTCTATTCTGCTTGGAGTTTTGAATTTATGCTCGGTAGATCAAAAAGTACAGGAGGCGCAGTGGCTAGGCGCTGCGCTGTGGAGCTGTCCGCAGCAGTGACCTGAGTTCGACGCCCGGCCGGGGAGATTCCCACATGGCCAGCAGACCTCTCCTGCCTCACCCGCTGCTCCACTCAGCAGTGTGTTTCCATCCATCTGCCTGCTCTGCTCCCCACTCTGGCTCTGGTGAACCTTCTCGTTGCTCCATCCCTCTGCCCTGTACCCCAGCTTGTATGCATAAATAAATAAATCTTAAAAAAAAAACAAAACAAAAAGTACAGGAAATGAGGAAAAGGCATTGCCAGCCCTCACCTCAGCCCCTCCACCTAGTTATGTTGCCTCTTACCGGAAGGGGCGGGTTTTGATAGCGAGAGGCAGCAAAGGAGGACTGGCAATCACTCCCCAGTAGAAATAAGGTGGACGTTTTTATTTTGAACCAGGAAATGGCATTATTTATGATCACTTTGTTCTTGACCACATGAAGCTCAGAAATGGTTATGTAAAGGGATAAAGCATGTTCTGGGCTTGAGCTCATTAACCAGGTATTATTGCCTTTCTTCATAAAGGGCTTCCGCTAAAGCATTAGATCAGTAGCCTTTGATTTCTAAACTTAAGTCAAAATCCAGTTTTGCTCTTTGGTTCTATTTCCACGCATTCCTGGAATTCGTGAGATTTGCTCTGAACTTTCTGGGAGAAAGGGCTGAGGTCTGGACAGGACGTTTCAATTAATGCAAATCACGGTCTCTGTTTCTCTTCTGTGTTAGCAAGTGACATGACTGGAGGCTTTTGTTTTGCTTCGAGCAGTAACCAAGCAAACGGGTGCCTGCTCTTGAACACTTGACAAGTGTGACAGGCTTGTGCGGCCGGCATGGCAGCTGGCCAGCGTGGCTTTTGAACCTAGGTGTTGTCTGCTCCCCAGTGGGTGTTTTGCCCCTATCGATGAGCCTTGGTCAGGAAAGCAGTTGTGCTTTTAGCTTTCAGGAGGGGAAAAATAGCCCCCTACAGAACTGACTGTGTAATTTGCAGGACTTGGGGCAAAATGAAGCTGGGGGACCCCTTCTTCAACAATCATTCTGCATCTCAAGGGTGCAACAACGGAGGCCTTAAAAGCAAGGGGTCCTGGGTGGGTCCAGAGCACACATGTGAAGCCAACCCAGGGAACACAGAGTTGGAAACTGATGGGTCCGTGTTCCTGGCTTCTCAGGTGGGGAAAAGTAAGACGGAGCTGGAGTCTAACTCAGCTTGTAGAAATTGTAGGGACTCGACTGAGTGTCCGCAGGTGAGAGGGGTGAGAAAGTCTCTTGATGCCATTTTTGCTGGAGTGGCGAGCACATTCCCTTCAGGTATGTAGGTTACAGAGAGAAAGGTCAGAGATTACCTGGGGGTCACCGGAAGCCCAGATAGAAGGTGAGTTCAAAGGCAAGAAAAGGCGCAAACTCTGGGAGAGAGGACAGTTGGAAAGAAAAGAGAAAGTCCATTATTTTCATGCATTTCTCTGTTTCCAGCCCCTTTACAAGTTCCCCTTAGAGAGAGAAAAGCTCCCAGCTAAACAACAAAAGACCCAAAGCCAATTTTTCACAGTCTGTGAGCTGATCTTGACTTTCCAGGGGCTTGTTCTTCGTAGAAAAAACAGCTAGGTGCTTCCTCCATGTTTTTGCATCTGGAAAGGGAGGTCCCGCTCTCCAAATGTTGAGTGACATCTTAGAGCTTATTTCTTTCCAGTAAAAGTGGAAAATATCAACTAAAATTTCAAAGGAAAGGAAATGTAATGTATTTTCTCATCAAATTTGGCATTATCTGTTTTGCAGGCGGGCCTTTAATCTTCGGTGCAGTATTTTTCCATTGTATAATTCTGAGTTTGCCTTCAGTCTGTCTTACTTTTTTAACTTAGGTTTTCTAAACTCCAAATGTGGTTTGCACAACTTATCTTCTTCTCTCATTTGTTTCCTTGATACTTTTGATTATCACTGGCCAGGGTTTCTCTACAGAAGCTCACAATTTTGCTTCTGCACATAATGAACGTAACACAGACAAAACTCCTTTGTTCGCGTGAATTCATTTATGACCTTGATATAAAAGAACTTTCCGTGTCCAGTATCCTGGGAGGGTTAAAATGATTCGGGACCTGTTGATACGAACATATAAATGAGAAAGTGCAATAATAGGCCTTTAAAAACTGCTGTAAAATTTTTAAGCGAGAAAGCAAGCCAGTCATTTCTTTCTTGGTACTTTACACTTTGCCACCCTCAGCCTCCCTGAGAACTGGGAAATAGAAATAGGACGTTGCTCTCTGGAGCTGAACTTTAAAATCAGTATATTATTACATGGATCACAGCAGAGATGGGTAAAGATGAATTAGGAGATTAAAGGCTCTTTAAAGACTGAAGTGTGTAGCCCAGTGAAATGTATTAGTAGAGGGTATGTCCATTGGAAATGTGGGCAATACAAAGAAAATTCCAGGGATGAAGACTGACAGTGTCTGTTCAGATGCTTTCCAGGGGAGATAACGTCATGGTAGATGGACCCATTGGCAAGTACATTCCTGTTGCGGAGATGGCTGTGTGCTATTTTTTAACATTCTGAAACATTCAGCCTACTTATTGACTCACCTTATTAGTATTCAACGCTTGCCCATCAACCTGATGAGTATACCAAATTTTGCATCAGCTTTGAGCAAGGATCACTCATACTGTTCATTCCCAAGTAGATAAATCCATTTCTGAGACTTTCCTTTTTCAATGTAAAGTTACAAACTGAGATTCTGCTCTTACGCAGAAGAGGCGTGACTAGAGGCGGTGAGTCAGCTCCGAGGGAAGGACTCGTCCCGGTGCTGACTTCAGATGCTGGTTCAGTCACAGATGATCTGCCTTTCAGTGTTCTCTTGACCAATCTTAGAGACCTAGGTGTTCTGGGAGCAGTTTGAATAGTGTTTGTCGCCTTCTGCCTCTTTGTCCTTGTGTTGTCTTGCTGTGTCTATCTGTCTGTCCTTTTATCTATTTTTTTCATTCCTGATCCTTAATTTACATCTTGTCATAAAACAGGACTCCAAAGGCCACTGGAAGAGTGACAGTTTGATCCCAGGCTTTTCATGCTGAAGACAGTTTAACGCACTGTCCATCTAGATTTGTCTAGAAAAAGTCCCCTTCATGACTTTTAAACTCATTCCCAGTAAGTTTTACCTTCCTCTGTGCCTCCTTGCCACTGCTGCCCTCGCTAGCTCCAGGCACACGCTCTGTTTAGGCGTTTTCTGGTTGGTCACATTCTCAGAGCTGCTTTTCCTTCACCAGCGAGGTTTTGATCTGTGTTTTCCTGCCAACCATGTCTTCTGACAGCCGACCTCAGCTCCATGAAAATGTGTTCAGCTTTTCCGCATCTGCCTCAGCAGCAACTCCTTCTCACGGCCTTGGACTCTGAGTCTGACACTCCCGCCCCTGCCAGCTCCTCCGTCATCCATGTCCCACCTTTGCTCCAGAGTCTCCAGACTGAGAAAGTGCCTGTCGGAGAAGGTTGGGTCATCTCAGCCACGCCAGCTCCTTACGCAGCGGGGTCCAACCAAAGAACTTCAAGAAGAACTTTGGGACACCAGCGAATGAAGGAATTCGAGCAACACCTGATGAAACAACCCAGGAAGCTCAGACAGGGGACTTTTTTGCTTCAGGTGCTGGTTGGGCTGAGCTCGGCAAGATGATGAGGCCCTCAGATGGCAGGGGCTTTGAGAAGACAGGGCAGGGACGCAGAGGGGTCCTTGGTGGAGGGAGTGTTTTGTGATTATCCAGGACTCCAGCAGTCCCAGGAGAGCCTGGGGTCCCAGTGGAAAGTCACTGCACACCAGCTGGGAGGGACTGCGTCTGGAGCAGGGGGAGATAAGCCACCCGGGGCTGGAGCGTGAGTCGCTCCAGTCAGGAAGCCTCACCCACACACCTGTTTTCCATCCTCAGCATGTGGTGACTCTGTGGTAACATTACTCCCTGCTTTGGAAAATATAGATTGGTTTGCAGCATTTTTTTCTTGGCATCCGATTAGGAACCTGGGAGTTCATTTCAATTCATATGAATTCTCTGGGGTTCCGTGGATAACAGTGAGTCCTCCTAGTTTTAGGAAATTTCAGAATTTCTGAAACTAGGAAATGGACCCATGAAAATGCAGGATTTTGATTTTCTGAAGACAAAAATCTTAAGGCGATTTTTCATCCACATTCTATACTCCACGATCCTCCACTCTGCTCCTCATTTATGCATTTTGCTTTGGCTTTAGTTGAGTTTAATCTTGCTGTTATTAGCTTTCTTTCAGGCATAATCCCAAGGTGACAATAATGCCTATGTATTTTGTCAAATGGCAAAAATATGTTTATAAATGACACATATTGAAGGGAAAAAAATGTCACCTTTAAGAAGGTAAAGCCAGTTGACAAATGTTTCTTTAAGTGAAGCTAATTGCATGGAATATTTTATGACATTTCCATGGAAAATGTTACAGGACATCTCTAGAGGATTTCAGGGGAACTTTTATAGCTATTTCCTGCTCCATCAGCATTTTACTGAATCCTGTGGAAAGCAGGGGTGCCTGCTGCTGCATCTGGTTAGTCGTGGGTATCAGGTTGTGCTGGATGATGGGGGGGTCCCAAGACATGACAGGTTCGTGAGGACTGTCCTGATGACAAGGGGCGGGTCAAGGACACCGGGCTCTGAGTGACCAGGGGCTTCTAGGGCTGCCTGGAGAGAGGGGCTGTTGGGTCAGTGTGGCAGGGAGAGCCCTTCTTCCTCAGCTTCCATTGGATGTGACTCGCCAAATGCTACCTGCTTCACCACCACCCGCAGATGAAAGGCCTTTTTGAAAATTCTCATGTACAGTAGAGATGGGCTATTGGAATGCCTCTATTTTATTTAGAAAGTTTTATTTATTTATTTATTTTTAAAAGATTTATTTATTTATGCACGCAAGCTGGGGTGTAGGCCAGAGGTGTGGGGCAGTGGGTGAGAGGATTCACCAAAGACAGGGTGGGGAGCAGAACAGGCAGATTGACTGAAGTACACTGCTGAGGGGAGCAGCGGGCGAGGCAGGAGAGGTCTGCTGCGCCATGTGGGAAGCTCCCTGGCTGGGGATCGAACTCATGCTGCAGTGGCTGCACATAGCTTCATTGTGCTGAGACTTAACCCATTGTGCCTCCAGGGAGGCCCTTAGGAAGTTTAAATGTGACTCCATGACCAAAACAATTCTGTCCCTACTTATCAAAGACATACTATGTGTGAGGAATGCACAAGTGTAAGAGCAAAGGCTGCACTCCAGGAACTAGTCATCTGGGGTGGAGCATGTAGTGTTAGGACCTTGTTCATGTTTATCTGCATTGGTCTACATTTAACACACAAGGAACGGCATGGAGCTACTGTGCTCACCCCCATTGCCATTTCTCTGTGAAACAAATATGAACATACTGTTATAAAGGCTCTCACATTGTCGACTCACGAAGATTTAATACAGCCCCTTAAAATAGTCCATTGATTGAATATGGTTAAATCACAGTTCAGTTGTACTGATAGAAACTCTTTAAACTGGATCTGTAATGGAGAGTAGCTGGCAGTGCCAAGAGAGGTCATTTGACGTGAAATTGAAACTTGACCCTCTGCTGGTGGCCGAGAATCTGCACATGGAAGTCGGGAGACCCAGTGTGGAGGCACCTCGATGACCATGGTTGGGGGTGTTGGTGCAAGCTGTGGTTCACTAAAACGCCAACCTTCCTGATGCTTGAGGCATTGTTCTCACATTTCACACACTTTCCATGTGAAAGGAAATTCTAACTGGAGATGGACTATACTTTTTACTAATTTAGATAATGTAGTTTACCAACCTCTCTCACATACAACAACACAAAATGATGGGACAGTTTTTACAGAAGAGAAGACATTTTGGATGACCTGCTTTACTTCACAGGTCTATTTGTGGAAAGGGGAGGAATAGAACCCAAAGATTCAGCGTCTTAAGGCTCCGATATTTACCATCGACTGGAACATATCGACTCCATGGGGACTTTTTTTTTTTAAAGATTTATTTATTTATGCATACAAGCTGGGATACAGGCCAGCGGCGTGGGGCAGCGAGAGGGTTCACCAGAGCCAGAGTGGGGAGCAGAACAGGCAGATCGATGGAAACACACTGCTGAGGGGAGCAGCGGGCGAGGCAGGAGAAATCTGCCGCGCCATGTGGGAATCTTCCCAACCGGGCGTCGAACTCGCGTCGCCGCTGCCGACAGCTCCACAACACAGTGCTTAACCGCTGCGCTACCAGGGAGACCCATGGAGACATTTTTAAAAAGATGTTAATTTCTCAGCAGGAGGCTGCACCAGGGAGCCCAGTGTTAGTCTTCTCCAGTAGTTCGACGTCACCCTCGTGGCACACACCTCCCAGCTGCTCATGTGTGGTTTCCCTGTTCACATGGTGGTGTGTTTCCGTGATGCCAAAAGTGCTAATCAGTTCAAGATATTCTCTGAAAAAGTAAAACCAGTAGTGTTTAGTGTCATGGAGACAAAACAACTGGATTTGACTTTTATCCATTTTCAATCAGTGCTTTTAGAGTGATGGATAAATAGCCTGTGTTTGTTCACCGTATGAGGTGATTTTCCTCCCTTCTTTCTCCCTTTTCTCTCCTTTTCTTTCTCTCTCCCTCCCTTCCTCACCTCTTCCTCCCTTTTACTCCCTCCTGTCTTCATTCTTCTGAATATATTTTATTCTTTTCTTCATCTCAGGTAGCAAATGGTTATTATATAAAATTTGAAATACAAACGGTAGAGAAAAATTAATACAATGATAGTCCTATGGAATACACAAACATTACCCCAACAAGCTTAAAATAAGTAATGTTCCTTTCTGGTTCCTATAATCAACTTGTTGAATTTTAACTCCATTGTTGGAAGTTTCCTCTTTATTATTTGTTTATTGTCTACTGGCTAATCTCTGACTTCAGAGCTACCTGATCAATTTTCTACAAAGCTTTACAAAATTCTGTAAGATCTGGCACTCGTTAGCAACAAGTAGTGGCGATACCCTATTTTTATTCAACTATTTCACTAATTTTTATTCACTAAAATGGAATGAATTGGGAGAATTGAATTTTAAGTTTTGAGATCCAAGTCATATAGGGAATATTAAATCATTTTGCTATGCAGCGTCAGACGTGTCAGGCTAGTCCATTTATTCATTCATTCATACATAAAGTATCTTTTTTACTACCTCTTGTGTTCCAAGCACTGTCCTAGGTGATGGGTATATGGCTTCTGAAAAGTCAGACAGCTTGGTTCCTGTCACCTCAAAGCCCATCAAACACTAAGGAATGTATGAATAAAGTAAATCATTACAGGGAACATCAGGTTGGAAGGAGAAATGGACTAACAGCCAGATGCCAAAGTTATCAGGGATATTAGGGGTTTCTGCCTAGATTCTGTGAATTTGAACATCTCATATGCTTAGCTATAATAATAAAGCCCTACAGTTGTCTGGGTCTAGTTGCACCATGAACTTTAAAACCATCCTTCTGCTGATGTGATAGAGGAAAGAGCATAACAGAAGATTAACTTGGAGTTACCAGATATAGAAAGAGAAACAGTTTGTCTCTTTTTCTCTTTCCATCCATCCATCCATCCATCCATCCAGAGTGTTTTTTAGCTTCTCTCCCTCCTTTTTACCCTCTCCCCTCTTCGTTCTTTGCTGGGTACTTAGAGGTTCGGGCACAGACGCCGCCCTTCAGGCTTCCTATTGTATTGATCTCAACAAGATTCACATGAAGTGGGCATGAAATTTCCCTAAAGTCTGAGTTTCCTCTGAGTTATTTCATGATAATTTTGGAGACCAAGCTTTGAGGATGGGAGGGATAGAACCGCTTGGTGGCAAGAATCTTGAAGGGAGTAAAGAATTTGTAGCAATTCTAGGTTATTCCAACGGGAACAGATACCTAGAGACAGAGTTAGCCTGTGTGACATCAGGAATTTCAGGCATAAATGTTTCAGGAGACCCTGAGCTTGTTTCATGCTGGGTCTAGGATAAAACTTGGGGTAAGAGTTTATATGGCTGGATAGCAATTTTTGATATATTTAAGAAATGAATATATAAGTTTTGGAAAACACTACAACAACAGAAAAGTCTCGAAGTGCGTATTAGAAGACCTTGGTTCCACTCTGGGCTCTATCAGTAATCATGTGACTTTATTTAGGGGCCATGCTTCTCTGGCCCTCTGCTTCTTCCTCTGAAATATGAAGATATTGATTAACATCTCTTCTAGCTCCCTAATTTTGTGATGTGTGAAGAATCCAAAGTATCTTCACAGCGGAGTGGATTTGACCAAGACAACTCCCTCCACCTCTCTTTCACCCTTGATGGGAATCACAAAACCAGAACCCTTAAGACATACAAGGACCAGTGCTATGTAATAAAAAGAACTCTGAATTCGCAGTTGATTCCACTGAGTCCACCTGTGATCCTGGGAGAATTATACTCAATTCTTATAGTCTCAGTTTCCTCATCTGTAAAATAAAGCAGAACCACCCTCATGAAGATCATAGGCAGCAATGTAGCACATTATAGCGCTGGCACGCAGCCGCCGCCTTCTCTCCCCCCACCCTCCGGAACCTGACGGTCTACTGTGCGCTTAGTCAAAGCTGCACCTTGTATTCCAGCTGCCCCCACTACTTGACAGATATTGGGCTGTGATGCAGTAATTATCCGCTGCTTTTGATGAAAGTTGGATAATTTTTATTTTTATTTTTAAATTTTTTTTAAAGATTTATTTATTTATACATACAAGCTGGGGTACAGGCCAGAGGCATGGGGCGGTGAGAGGGTTCACCAGAGACAGAGCGGGGAGCAGAACAGGCAGATCTACAGAAATACACTGCTGAGGGGAGCAGCGGGCGAGGCAGGAGAGGTCTGCTGCGCCATGTGGGAAGCTCCCCGGCTGGGCGTCGAACTCGCGTCACTGCTGCCAGCAGCTCCACAGCACAGCGCTTAACCGCTGCACCACCAGAGAGGCCCTGGATAATTTTTAGACTGAATTATTGTTCTGGGCATCTTTGCTGTTGGGAAATTTTGATAGGGCCACTGGCGGCTTCATCCTGTGGGTGAGGAGCTTGATCAGCTTCCCAGCTGAGGGAATGCGCGTCGCAGAATCCGCAACCTTCCTGGCGGCCTCTCCGAAGCCTCCCTCTCGCCGCCACCGAGTGTCTCTGTGCTCTTGAGGGTGTATTTTTTTTGGAGGCAGCAGTGAGCTGACTTGTAACTGGGGAATGAAATCAGGCAGTCTACATGGCCCCATGGCTGAAGCATGGGAAAGGGATTAGAGATAGTTTTTTTTAAAGGATAAGAGAAAAGGAACAAAAGTATTTTATTTCATGTTCCAGGGGGGGCACAGATGGCCTTTCTCTAACTTAGTAGACTCAGGATGTAATAAACAGTGGGCTGCTACCAAACCACAGACTTTCAGAAGTCCAGAACATTGTATTTCCGTACTAATCCAATGGTTTGGGATTGACTCTAAATGCTGATTCTATAGCGGGAGTCCATAGACTGGCTGCAGTGGACTCATCTGAGGGGCCGTGTTACCTACTGATTTCTGGTCCACAGGGCTTGAATCAGAATCTGAGCAGCCCATCTGACCAGGGAACCTGCATTTTCAAAGAAGCACCAAATCAACACTGACCTGGGCTTGAATCCCTGTTTTAGGAGTATAACAAGATGGTATTTCATCTTTTCTCAAACAGAGTCAAATGTGAAAAGCAGTTTTTAAGTTCCATCTGTTCTACGTAAACAAAACAAGAAACAAAACAAAGCAAAACCAAACCAAACCCTGAGCCATCACTGACCATAGTAGCTTTATAGATAGGAATCTAGGAGAAGCTTTAGATCCTGGGCATTCGTACCTGTCACCTCACAGTTTCATATGTAAATTACCGGTCATGGGATCCTAGATGACAACCTTCAAATATGAGGCACTCTCTTCTCAGGCTGTAGGGTGTTAACTCACCGTGTGGCAGGAGATACAAACACAGCTGTCGGCAAGAGGCGGCCCCAGCCATGTCACACGCAGACAAGCAAGGAAGCTGGTGTCGCCAAGGCCAAGGCAGGTGGGCAAGGCAAGCCCCTGAAACAGGGTGGGTGGGGACAGCAGTGTCCACTGTACACCTCCTTATAGGATTCTGATCGACTCCAATGTACCAGCTCACCCCACCCTCCCAAGAAGCCTGCCTTCAGGTAGCCCATTTTCTGACTAGGTGAAATCAGACAGTGTGTGTGTTTGCAGAGACATTTTAAACTGTCCTTTGCCAAAGGTGCCCACTTGTTTTTCTCTTTGTGTAAGCCAGAGTGACCTCTCGCAACTGTCCTCGTGTTTCTCTGACCCCCAATGCAAATGCCCTTTGGATTAATGGCACACTCAGATGTGACTGTTTCTTTCCATTGGCCTCGCTGCCTAGATGTGCACAAAGACGGAGCCGTCGCCAGCCCACAGCTGCTCGCAGGGCGTGGACTGTCATTTTGGTCAAATTCCTGGACTGTCATCCACCATCTATCACAAGTGTCTTTCTTCAAAGGGAGAATAGGAAAATAAACTTTGACTTTTGCAAGCAAAAAGAGCAAAGCATGGGTTCAATGATATGAATTTTATTAATTATGAAACTTTTTTGGAGAAGAGGTAGAAGTCTGCTCTGTGTTTGGAAACACCAAAGAATTTAACAGTTTACCTCCTGGTTAAATCAGAACACACCCGTGTGCTGCTGGGTGCGGCTTTCCCTGTTTGGGGGTAGCTCAGGAGCATTAGCCCAGTTGAACAGCCCAAGTGTTTCACTCGTTATGTTTCGTGTTTCCCTCATCTTTTGTTGATGCTAATTAAATAACCCTTTAGAGAAAGAGAACGTGACTCCCTTTTATATTTTATAAATTTTATAAATATAGCCTTGGCTTAAAAAATATTTTAGGGCCTCCCTGGTGCCGTAGGGGTGAAGTCTCAGCACTATCACCACTACAGCCTGAGTTCGATCCCTGGCCAGGGAGCTTCCCACAGGGCGCAGCAGACCTCTCCTATCTCCCTGCTGCTCCCCTCAGCAGTGTATTTCAGTAGATCCGACTGTTCTGCTCCCCACTGTGTCTCTGGGGAATACTCTCACTCCCCACACCTCTGGACTATACCCCATTTCTCATGCAAAAAAAAATATTTTAGGCAACTAGCTGAAATACAATACAGAAGAAAAAATAGTGATATGGGGATTATTTATGCTCAGGAAAGTAAGATTTTGGGTAAATATTACAAAAAAATTATTCTAATTGAAACTACTGGGAGTTTTTCACCATTTGGTAATTTTCATTTTTTAATAAGAAAACTTCCTTTGGGTGCTAATCTAATTTTGGGCAACTGTGCTATTCACTGTAATATGTAAACATTAATGATATTGGGTTTTCTTTGCAAAATTAGAAAAGGTGATATTAGGAAAGAAAATGTGGATATTGTTAACAGGGTTTATTTAATTTTATTTATTTAGTTACAAAGCTTGGGTAAAGTGAATATGATGTCGCTGATGCTACTTTTTCCATCAGAATAAAAAGATTTGAAGTCTCAGGGCAACCGTAGTGATGATCTGTCTTTCAGTGTCCTTTCAAAAGATAGGAAAATAGAAACAGGGAGAGGACAGGTAGAGGTGTTTAGGACACAGGTCGTGGCCTCTGGCCCGCAGCATCTTGAACTGACAGCCTTGATGCCCAGGGCAGTGCAGGCCAGGTAGCCTGTGCCTATCTGCCAGGGTAAATGTGCCCATGGGGTGGGCTAGCTGGATGTTTCCAGGAGCTTGGAACTGAGACCCAGAGACCAGTTAGTTTGCTCGAGAGAACATTGGAACAAGAGTCCTAGCTGTGACCAGGTGCAAGTCCTGTTGTAGTTAAGCATAAAAGCTGACATCCTCGGAAAGGACACTGCTCTTGTGTACAGAGCAGGGCAGCTTGGATTAGTCATATATTGCTTCGCCACCGGTTTTCACATGCTTACTCACATTAAATTATGCCCGTTTACTTTCTTACATTTTCTTTTTTTAGATTGATTGATTTCTGCATACAAGCGCTGGGGTGTAGGCAGAGGTGTGTGAGGGGGGTGGGTGAGAGGATTCCCTAGAGACAGAGTGGGGAGCAGAACAGGCAGATTCACTGAAGTACACTGCTCAGGGGAGCAGCGGGGAGACCGGAGAGGTCTGCTGTGCCATGTGGGTCAGCTCCCTGGCCGGGCATTGAACTCAGGCTGTCACTGTGATAGTTCACCCCTAGGCCTCCCCTAGGCCACTGTGATAGTTCACCGATAGGCCACTAGCCCCATCTCACATTTTCTCTGAGTCAGGAGTCTGGGCTTGCTGACTGGCTTCTGTGATTCAGGGTATTTCACAAAGGTGTGTTCCAGGTTCCTGCTGGCACCAGGGATTCATCTGGACTCTTCTGGGAAGCCCCAGGCTGACTTGCATAGCTACTGGCTGGCTCTCTCTTAGCTGGTCTGATTGCTCTGGGGCCCCAGCTTCCTGCCAGGTGCTTCTCTCCATCTTGCAGCCGGCTGTTTGCTTCACCCAAGCCAGCGAGGAGAGTTGGCTGACAAGAGCAGGGCAGAGTGGTGCAGCGTAGGCGCAGTGCAGTGGGGCGCGCTGCCGCCCTTACAGTCTTTGGTCAGTCATGGCCCCGGCTTACAGTCCAGGGCTGGGGCTGCTCAGGGGCGCAGAAGAAGGAGACCACTGGGCCTTCTGAGGGTCTGTGCGCCACATCCGAAACCGAGGTCTGAGGAGAGGGCTGAGGGAGAGGGTGAGGGGAACTGTCAGGTGGGGCAGCACCGAGGGTGAGAGTGGAGCCTCCTCTGGACGTTTCGGTTTCTCGCGAGGGACCGGGCTCTACTTCTTAGAAACAGGGCTGTGTAAAATTCTCCTTTGTTTATTACAATATGCAACAATGACCTCTTTCAAAAAAGTTTGCGTAGTTTTAATGTGGTAAACGGCACATGAAATACGCCATCGAGTCCTTTCAACTATACAGCTCGGTAGTGCTAAGTCCATTCACATTACTGTGCTTTGGTCACCACCAGTCATTTCCAGGGCTTTTTACATCTTGTAAAACCAAAAGTCTACTGTTAAACAGCCACTCCCCATTCTCTCCACCCCTCGCTCGTGGCCACTACCTTCTTTCTGTTTCTTTGGATTTGACTACTTTAGATGCCTCATATAACTGGAAACACACAGTATTTGTCTATTGTGACTGGCTTTTTGCACTTACTAGGTCCTCAAGTTTTATCCAAGCTGTAACGTATGACAATGTTTTTGAAGGCTGAGGAATATTCAATTTACTCTCTCTCCGCATAAATGTGTGTGTGTATGTACATATATACACATACATTTGTGTGTGATATATACACATACATGTACATATATTATACATGTATATATATATTCTATATATATTGTGTATATGCATACATATATAATATATACACATATATAATATATACACACACACGTATATGTATACACACACACACACGCACACACACCACACACTGCATTTTCTTCATTCATTGGACACCAGTAGATACTAAAAGACACTAAGATCATTTTCACTTCTTTGCTGTTGCGGAGAATGCTGCTGGGTCATGAATGTGAATGTGGATATACAAATCTATCTCTGAGAACTTACTTTAAATTATTTTGAGAATATATCCCGATGTAGACTTGGTGAATCATATCGTAATGTTACGTTTCATTTTTTGAAGAGCCGCCATATTTTGTTTGACAATAGCTTTACTATTTTTCATTCTCACCAGCAATGCCCAAGAGCTCTGATTTCGCATCCTTGCATCCTTGCTAATGCTGGCTGATTTCTGTTTTCTTTTCACTGATAGTGACCATCCTAATGGTTGTGAAGAGGTATCTCATTGTGTTTGATTTCTGGCTCTGATAGTGATGTTGAGCACTTTTTCAGTACAAATGGTATGTCATTTGTAGCTTTACTTTGGAAAAATGCCTATTCAAGACTTTACCAATTTTTGAATCAGGTTATCTGGTTTTTATTGTTGTTGAGTTGTAGAAGTTCTTCCATATTCTGGATATAACCCCTGACCGAGATATAGGTAATAACCTCTTTTCTTATTTGAACTTGTCTAAATGGGTTTCTATTTTTTGTAATCAAAATATCACTAAGGTAGAAGAACACTGAGCAAGTCTTTTATTTCAACTCAGTGTTCTGTGTCTCATTTGCTGATAAAAGAAAAAGAACTTCATTACATGAAGTCAACCTCTAAGGATTTTTTTAAAAGGTGGGTTGGTTCTTTGGGTGCCCCTATTAATCAGCTTGGAATTTTAAGATTAAGTCCAGGTTCATACACAACTTTACATCCATAACTTCAAAGCAAGTATGCTTTGAAATATGTAGATAATGATGAAAGAATGCTTTTTCCTTTACATGATACCCAAAAAACAGAGGACCAAATTCTCCACTTCCTTGTACACAAACAGCTCCCATCCAAGAACTGAACATAAATCCAAGGGGACCAGCAGTTTCCATATAGCTTTTCCCCAGAGCAGATGGAGGTGGGAGGGACTCCAGAAACTCCAAAGGGGCTTCTGACTTCCACTCTTGCTAGTATCTCCTGTCACTGACCCTAGTCTTTGGCCTAATAAATATGAAGTCTTCCTCCTCCCCCCACCCCCAACTTGATTAACAATTACTGCTAAATTAGGTAACATCTCCAAAGTGTATATAGCTTAAAATGATGGGAGGGACAAAACCATTGTTTTCAGATTGAAGGGTCAACTTCTCCCTCCGCATTCAGCAGGTGAATTCCACTTCACGTGCGGAAAGGTTTCTTCCCAAACCTAGCCCATGTGATCGGGTGGGGAGGGAGGGAAGTTTTATTTAACTCTGCTTCTCCCTGCACCCAGCTTCCCTTCTTAGGCTTTCTAAAGCCTCCATTGAGTGATTGGATTTGTGCTTTGCAATGAAAGAGTGAGAAGACTCCCTCCTCCTACTCCCCCCCTTTTTTCCATTACTCTAATGAAATTTGCAGACATGGAAAGGAAACCGAGTTATTTATAGGAGAGGGAGGAATGTGAGCGCTAATTGTGCTTAGTCTATTCCTAAGTGCGTAATCTGTTTGCTATTAAATTTTATAACCTTTAAGCAATATACATATTTTTTTAAGGGGAGAACTTCATAAATCTGACAAAGAAAAACCAAAGTAAATTATACTAAGGGTTCAAATCTCCTAATCAAAGTCAGGTTTAAAATAAAAATTTATTTGTAGGATTAACCTCCCCTGCAGCACTGATCTCGCCCCTCCCCCCTTAGCTCATTTATTCATTTCCTTTCTAGACTTGTAAGGTTTGATATAGCTACTCATGGGTGATATAAATTTTTGGTGGTGAGTTATCATGCATGTGTGCACACTCCCACACAAGGAAAATTGGGTCAGATGCGGAGTTATTGGATACAAGTGTTTGAAAAAGGCACTAGACTCTTATACTCTAAATCCAGCATTTTGACAATCTAATAGTGGGGCTAGCTCAAACGATTTGGTTCAGCATAAAGTCGTTCTGTGTAGAAAATTGTCATGGGAAACAAAATTTCCCAGGCTTTCCCCTCTTTATTTCCTCCACCTAGTAATCCTGGGAACCTGCTTATTGGAAATTAAACACTTGTTAAAAGCAACTAGCAAAATCATACTCATTCTTAGGTGATTTTTCAATAGTGGGGATTGTTTCCTGTTTGAAATTTGTTTTAGTGTCAAGGCTTCAGGGAACAGAAAATTACTCAAATTGTTTTAAGGAAAATCAGTTTATTAAAAGACCATAACCTCTTAAATTCACAACTGGAAAACCATTAAGGAACCAGCCCACTCTAGGGCCATATGGAGCCTCCAATACATGGCAATTTTCCCAATTTGTTTTGTTGTACTGTTCCCTCTGTCCCGTTCTGCTGCCAAATATCTCCCAATGCATCATTTCTTTGAACTCTGTATGTTATTTTTCCTATTTTAATCTTTCTGTGTGTTCATATTATTTTATGCTTTTTCATAATTTAGGGTCTTACCCCTCACTCATTCATGCTATCGTGTTGGTTTCCATTTCTACTATTCACTTAGACATTCAATCTTCCCAGTTAAAATTCTGGAGTAGGGGAATCTGAGAATCTGATAGATTTAGCTGGACTTTTTTATGTTATTCCAAAACATGGTGTAAGTTGCATGTCGGTTGATGATGTGACTGCTTTTGAGTAAGTTGCCAACTTTTTGCAATCATCGCTGGCCTTGGGGTAGAGGAGCAAGGTCATGGGGTCCACGGGGCCTTTCCATCTGCTGGAGTTGTCAGTTTGGGCTGTTTGGAAAGTTAACTCATTCTTCTCCAGGGAAAGTTGTAGGCACAAATCAGGATGACAGCAATGCTGTGAGTCTGATCATGTGACATTTCTTTTTTTTTTTTTTAAGATTTATTTTATTTATGCATACAAGCTGGGGTACAGGCCAGAGGCGTGGGGCGGCAAGAATTTTCACCAGATCCAGAGCGGGAAGCAGAACAGGCAGATCAGAAATACACTGCTGAGGGGGGCAGTGGGAGAGGCAGGAGAGGTCTGCCGTGCCATGTGGGACTCTCCCCGGCTGGGCGTCGAACTCGCGTCGCCGCTGCCGACAGCTCCACAGTGCAGTGCGTAACCGCTGCACCACCAGGGAGGCCCTCATGTGACATTTCTGACCCTGTTTCTCCTCTGTGCAATGAAAACATCTACCCTCCTGGACATTTTGGTTATCTGCTGCTGAGTAACAACCCCCCCCCCAAAAAAAAAGTTTGCTGGCTTAAAACAACAAAAATTATTTTGTTCTCATGAGTCTATGGATTGGCTGGGAAGTTCTGCTTCCTTGGGTGTTACTGGGAAATGTCTGGAAGGTTCCAAAATGTCTTCCCTCACATGGTTGGTGCTGGCTGCTGCCTGGGCACTCCGCTGGGACCAGGGTCTTCTGTTCTCCTCTTTGTGAGGCTCTCTAGGCTCTCTGGATCATTGCTTGTTTCCTTGCAGTATTGTGGCTGGATTTCATGAAGGAACAGACAGGAAAAGCCTAACGTGCAAGCACATATCAAGACTCCACTGCATTATTTTTGTTGATGTCCCTACTGGACAAAGATGGTCACATGGGCACACTCAGCCTCAGTGTGGGTGGAAACATACACGGATATGAAGTGGGAGGCATGGTTCATTGGGGTTCCTGAAATGAGTCTCTCATGCAGGTTTTGTCACATTAAATAAGAGTAGATGAATAACTGCCTTTAATGCACATAATTGACAGTCAGTAAACACCTGAAATACATTTGCTAAAGGGACCATTGATGCCTTCTACATACAGTGTAGCTATATTGCATTGTTTGCTTCTGTGTTTAAAATTTTAATGTGTTGAGTATGCCCATCAATGTTATATATTTTGTAAAGATATTTGAGAATTTCTTCATTCCTTAAAGATACTTTCGGATTTGTAAAAATTCCACTTGGTCCAGAGTGCTCTCCTTCTCCAAAGTCAGTACTTCCTATTTCCAGAGATCTTCCAATAACTAAAAAACAAACAAAAAAAAGCCCACAAAGACCCACAGCAAAATAGTGTTATATCGTCAATATTCAGTGGACCCAGAATAAGATTAGGTAGGAAAGGCATCTCAGAGAGGGAACCTGGAATTGTTCTTAAGTGAAAAAGCATAATCAATGTTTTATCAGTCCTGGAATCTCCTGCTTTTTGCAGAAGAAGAAGCAGAATCTTAAAAGGAGACACAGTCTTCCAAGATCACTGCAGTGACCATGTCAGAATTTAAGTCGTTATCTTCTTGATACATCCATCAACAATTAATTTTTGAATGTCAAACTCTGTATTTGGCTCCAAGTATATGGCAAAGAATAAAATAGGCATGTCCTGTCTTTGTGGAGCTGACAGTCTTACCTGGGATGAAGACAGTAAATAAGTAAATTAACAGTCAAAAATTGTGACTAAACTCCATGAATAAACCCAGCAGGGAAGAATAATTGAGACCATTGGGCCGGAAAGAGGCTGGTCAGGAAAAGCTTCTCAGATGAGGTAGAATTTAAGCAGCATCTTGAAGGGGAAACAAGAATGAGCCAGCCATGTGAAGAGTAAAAGAACATTCCAGACAGAGGGAACAATATTTGTCCAGGTCCTGAGCCTGGAAAGATTTTGATGTGTTAGAGGAAATAAAAAGAAAAACCTGTGTAGCTGAACTTTGAGAATGGAGAGATGAGAGGAATACTGTTAACTTGGAGAGGTAGGAGGGGCCAGAGTCCACGGTGCCTTTTAGGTCAGGAAAACAAATTTGGATTTTATTTTAGATACAGCGGGAAGCCAATGAAGTATTTAAGCAAGGGGGACTGACACAATCAAGTTTATATTTTTAAAAGGTTTCCTCCATAAACATTGATTGAAAATCTCTTAATTGGCCAGGGACTGTGCCAGGCTGATAGCATAGCAGAAAACTGGCACATGGACTAGAAGGGCATAGACAACCTACTGATTGGAATGTATGTGTGAGGAGACAGATGTGGCCACAAGTGACTGAAGTTACATAACTGACTATTTTTTTGTGTGTTGCTCACAAGATCTTCTCCCACGAACTTCTCCACAGCCTTCGCTGAAACGGTAGGGCTAGGCAGTGAATGCAGGGGACTCAACTTCTAGTCCTAGCTGATTCTTCCAGGGTAAGACCCTTGACCCAAAGAGAGCCAGTCCTCTACAAGCCAGGAGAACATTAGATTCTCCTTGAAGCATTTAACAGGGCAACACAGACAATGTAACTGGATGCTGAGCACTGGGCTTTGAATGTGATACAGTCACAAGAGTACTGTTTCAGCTGGACACACTGAAAATCGGAATAAGCTAGTCATCCAAAAGCAGAGGAGAAGAAGCAGGCAGAGAAAAGCAGGGGATGAGAGATACAGTCTTTGAAAGACTGATTGTGAAGTCTATGTTCCCAAGGACTTCCCTGTTCCAGTCTTTGCAAGTTGGGGCTCCTCTTGGTCCTTTGCCTGTCAAAGTGTTTACTGCATCCTTATGGAATACTTTGCCTCTCTTTAGACCCTATATTGGGTTGCATCTTCAAAAACTTATATGCACTTCACAGTCAGAGAAGCAGGAAAAAGATGGTTGTGACAGATATCAAAGTTTGTTCAAAGGCACAAAAGTGCAAGCTCTGTGAGGGTGAGCCCCTTTGTAAGATGCTCTTCGTAAACCCTCCATGAGACCTTGGGATGACCACTGATCTGGAATATGGAAGTGCAAGTAGCGGGTGGTGAAGAAAGAAGTATTTTCCCCTAATTCTGTGAATTCCTTCAGCAATATACGACTCCACTATATACTTGTCAACATCCAGTGTACCACCTGGCATTTAAGTAGGCATTCCGTAGATATTTGAGGCTTGAATCTGGTCTTCCTTTTCCTCTTCCTCTACTTCCAGTCCATAGCCAGTAGTCAACATGGACTTACCACACATTGAGGTACAAGTTGTGTAGTCCTTAAAAGGTAGGCATTGAAGCATGCAGGGAGATTTGCAGTAAGCAGCTCAAGTTCTATTGCACCCTGCAGAATACACTGGCGTGCAGTTGGCAGCTGCCATTCCTTCCCAGAAGCCAACTGGCAACCAGCTCATCCCCATCCCTCTTGGAATTTACAGATGTGTGCTGGACAGTGTGGGAAAGGGTGTTTTACAGCAGCAATTAGTTTATTCCTGGGGTAAACAGTAGAAATTTAAGGATAATTGCAGCAAGAAATTTGTTTCCTATTGCAGTGCGAATAACCTGCAGGCAGCCAATTGGCCGCTTGCCCTACAAATCCCAAAAAAGATGATGGGCAACTGTTTTGCATTTGTGCCTAGTAGGGATTTGCAGATGCACATGGGGGAGGGCAGGAAAGATGGGGGTGCTATGCTTTTATATATGTTTGCAAAGCCAAGGATCATTTTCCAGGAGGGGTTAAACCAGAAGAAATTCTGGTCTAAGGGGGAGCTTGTTTCTCTTTAAGATGGGAGTTTCAGCTTGAGTGCCATTTGGCACCTCGGCTGTTCTGCTATAGGCCAACACACACACAAGCAGCACAGTCACTTAATCCCTCTGACTTTGCTGTTTGCTGCCTGTGACTGCACTAAGCTTGCTGGAGCCTGAAGCAGCATGCAACCAGGAGACAGTGAGTAGCCAGCTCCCATCTTCCATGGCCTTGGGTGAACTGACTGTACCACCCTCTACACTTCGCCTGCCAGCCAATTTGGCTCTGTCCTCACATTTCTTTTTCAGGTGTGGCCTGACAGAGATCATTATTGCTGTTGTATTTGCATTTTATGAGAACACAGACACAATAGTTTCCAGCCTGCTTTTGTACCCACTTTCCCTGAGTATGTTCCTCTCCCCTGTGCAGGCTCCAGTGTGAGGTGCCAGCTCAGGTGGCAGCAGGGGCGCCCCCTGCTTGTGGAGCCTGCATGTGATGCGCTTTGTCATTGTTTCACTGTTTACGGTGGACCATAGGTGTTGTCCATGCTGGATAGGTGGGGAGAAGCTCTAGGAAAATCCACAGAGAACGAAAGTCAGAGGTCTTGATTCCTGTCATTAAAGATCATCTGACCTTTTTGTATGAGAGGTCCACGCCCGGCATGACTAACTCCCCCACCACTCGGAGCCCCTCAGAAGTAGTCATTATACCTTCTGCATTCCCTGCCTCCTAACTGATTTCTCTGCAACTTCCCCACCCTGCAATCTCTTCTGCATACTTGGCAATTCTGGTCATGTACAAGCTTAAAGTAATTTAGTACTAGCCTTTTTAAAAAAATAAATATCCATATTCTCAGCATGACCTCTGAGGCCCCAGTTGATTTGGCGAGAGCCTCTTCTCCTGGGCCCCACTGCTCCCCACTCTGCCCAATTCTCACTCAACTCCATGACACCTCTCATCTCTCAAACCTTAGCTCACACATGCGCCATCCCCAACCTGCCAGACGCTGTCGAATGGTCCCGTTAGTCCCTCTCCCAGCATCTGTACGTCTCCTTCATGCCGCTGATGGCAATCTGTCACTGTACTTGAATTTCACCGTGACTGCTTGGCTGGTGCCCACCTTGCCCCCTTGGGGGGCCCGAGACTGCCTGGTTCATGTCTCTGTGTCCCTGGTAGAGAATTGAACACAGTGGGGAGCTCGTGGGCAGAGGGCATGAGTGCTGCCCCGGCCAGAGGGAGTGACGACTGTGGAGTTAAGATGCTGCAGAAGGAAAGGAGAAGGAGCAAAACAGTCTTTGAAGGAAACATGTCAAAGTCAACATCAATTCTAGTCTTCAGGACAGGAAGTGAGTTTCAAGGGGACCAAACTCTGAACCTTATTCTAATGCCACACATTAGCCTCTGGGTCCAGAGAGGAGACATCCCAGAGGGAAGATGCTCATTGCCAAACAAGGCATTTTCTTTGGCCGGGCTCTGCCCTGTCCTGGGTGTGAGCAGACCTGGGTTGGTGGCCTTGGAGTCAAAGCGGAGAGGGCCCCGCTGTACCCAGAGCTGTGGTCGACGGGCAGAGGAGCTCCCTGGGGAGTTGTAAGTATTCTCGTAGCAGAAGAGATTGCTGTTTGCCTGTGCACAGAAAGAAAAGATGAAGATTGACACACAGCGGGCCAACCACAGCACAGCCATATTGGAGAGAATAGAGGGAGCGAAGAGAGGGAGGACAAAGCTGGCAGAAAGTAGCAAGTCAAGAATGGAACCCATGATTGCAAGGGAAGAGAGGTGGGGTTTTTCAGAATGAGGGTATGGTGAGGAAGGATGAGAACAAAAAAATGACCTTGAGATTTATTCGCGATGAGGCTGTGGGTGACCTTGGAAAGAGCAGGACTAGCCGTGTTAGGGGCTGGAAACCAGGTGCCAGGCTGCTGAGCAGGGTGTTTCTGAGAAAGTGGGGAAGCCAGAGGAATACACTTGGGTTGAAAAATCTTTAAATCCTTCAACCATTTCAGAAAGTTGCCAGAGGCAAAAACCCTGGCCCCGCCATGGAACGATTGGACAAATTGTTCCCGCTTTCTTTTTTTTTTTTTTTTAAAGATTTATTTATTTATACATACAAGCTGGGGTATAGGCCAGAGGCGTGGGGCAGCAAGAGGGTTCACCAGAGACAGAGTGGGGAGCAGAACAGGCAGATCAGAAATACACTGCTGAGGGGAGCAGCGGGCGAGGCAGGAGAGGTCTGCCGCTCCATGTGGGATTCTCCCCGGCTGGGTGTCGAACTCGCATCCCGCGCTGCCAACAGCTCCACAAGCATAGCGCTCAACCGCTGCGCCACCGGGGAGGCCCTGTTCCCTCTTTCTGATGGCCCTTTCCAGAAAGACCAGGACCATCAGAGCCTCGCCGGTATGCCGGGGGTCATGACTGCGATAAGGAGAGGGTCACCGACGGCGGGGGCGGGGCCCCACCTTGAGAGGGGCGCTCTTGGCCGGCCCCGCTGAGGCTGTTCCCAGCTGCGCAGTCCAGGAGCACGAGATCTGCCCCGGAGTATTACAGCCGGTGTCTGGAAGAGGATCTGATGCCTGCGTTCTGCTTTATCAGGATTCAGTGACAAGAGCAGTCTTGGCTGGCTTTTATCTCTTGGGCTGTGCAGAGGAAGCAGGACAGAAAACCGGGTGCAGGACGCCAAGCAGGCGGGGCAGGGAGGAGGCAGGGGGTGCCACTCTCGCGGAAGTCAGGCCCTTGAGGTCGTCAGAGCAGTTACGGATCCCGCCGGATGAGGTAGGAGCCAGGTACTCAAGGGCCGGGGCAGCTGTGGATGAAAAGCTGCCTGGACATTCTCATTCGAAGTCGGCAACGCAGAGGGCGTGTTGCTCAGACGTGGGGGGAGCTCGCCAGCGCCTCTTGTCTGAAGGGAGCCGGGTTTCCATGTGAGTGCTGTGTGGGGTGCACAGGCCACTTTCTTTTTTTTTTTTTTAATGTTATTTTTATTTATGTCTTTTACATTACTGTATATTCCCTGTAAGTTTTCCACCACCAATTCACCCGTGCACCGTCACCACAGTCCCCTGTGCCCCTCTCTCCCCCGTTCTGAGCCCCAATCCTCCCCCCTCTCTCGCTGATTGTCGCTCTTGTATTTGGTTCCCCTATATTCCTGTTATAAGTGAGACCATTCGATATTTTTCTTTTTCCTTTTGGCTTATTTCGCTGAGCAGGATCCCTTCTAGTTCCATCCATGTTGCTGCGAATTGCATGTGTTTATATCTTTTTTGAATGCTGAATAGTATTCCATGGTGTATATGTACCACATCTTCTTGATCCAGTCATCTATTTTTGGGCATCTGGGTTGTTTCCATACATTTGCTATTGTAAATAGTGATGCAATAAACATACAGGTGCATGCATCCTTTGGGATTAATGTTTTTGTGTCCTTTGGGTAGAGTCCCAGAAGTGGTATTGTTCAGTCACATGGAAGTTCCACTTTTATCAGTTTGAGGAAACGCCATGCAGCTTTCCATAGTGGTTGGACCAGTTTGTGTTCCCACCAGCAGTGTAGAAGAGTTCCTTTTTCTCCACATCCTCGCCAGCATTTGTTGTTGCCTGTTTTTTTAATGTGCGCCATTCTCACTGGCGTGAGGTGGTATCTCATTGTGGTTTTGATTTGCATTTCCCTGATTATAAGTGATGTTGAACATTTTTTCATATAGCTGTTGGACAGGCCACTTTCTTTCACTCTGCATTGTTGGAATCACCATCCCCCAGCAGCGCTGATGCTGCTTGTTTGCTTGGTGGGGTCGGTGGACCTCGGAGTGCTTCAGTGGCTGGCCAGTTAATGAGGCTTATCGCCCCAGGTCCCCAGCTGTTGGTTTCCTGGACCCTTCCTTCTTGGAACCACACACATTCGGAAGTCAGGCCAGGCAAATGGATAGTTCTTCTCTTGGCTCTTGCTATCCTGCTCTTAGCTGCTAGTGTGCAGGGAGGGAAATCCTGGGCCAGTCACAGTGGGGCTGCCGCTGCTTGCACCCTGGGCCTTCTGTGCTGTGTTTCCAGAGCGAGACAGACTCTTTCCTCTCGTGCGATCCTGGACTTGTCCTTGTGTGTAATGCTGCCCCTAGCTCCGAATAAAAATCAAGTGTTGAGACTCATGTGACTTACCATTTTAGGATACAAGAATCAAGGGATTGATCCGCCTGTTCTTGGATGGCCAAGTAGGCAGCTCCTCTCAAGGCTCTCCAGGGTTTCTTCTGGTTTGGAAATGTCCTTCTTGTCTTGAAGAACTGTTGGCCAGATGGTCCCCACTGTGCAGACAGGGCTGAGTGACAAATGCTGCAAGTGGTGTGATTGCAACGTAAGGTCACCATGGAAAGGGCTGCTTTGGATGAAGTGTCGTGCTGTTGAGCAGGGGGGCTGGAGGTGAAGCTCGGGGTGCTGGTTGAACATATTCCAGGTCCTTGGGGGTTTCCGATGAATAGTCAGGCTCTGTTTCTTCTCTGTCAGACAGAATTGGAAATAAAGTGATAATCTAAAACTGTTCTCTTAGATTTTCTAGAGATTAAAGCTATCCCAGTAGAAAAATAGGACTTTTTATTAAAGGAGGGGAAACCTATAACTTTGGATGGTTTGCTCCCAACGCTAATTATATGAATTGCCTTTCTTTATCACCTGCCGTGTGTCTCTCGCTGCCCCACGATGTCACGTGTCGCCTGTAGTTTGTTTCCTGTGCTGGTATCTCATCCCACTGTACAGACACACCAGATGAAGCTGGGGACTTAGCAGCTGTCACACACCTAGCCAGTGGGGAGCGGGGGTCGAATTTGCATCTGTTTCCAGATCTTCTGTTCTTTCTAAAGCACAGCATGTCTGGAAAGGAGATTCACTCTGTGTAGGAGAGAAAATTCTGTTTAAAATGAAGGTGGGGTGAAGCTTGACTGTTGGTTAAGTTTTAGAGCTAGAGGGAACTTCAAGGTGGTAGAATTCCGTGTCCGCATTTATTCCGGGTGGAAGCTGAGGTCCAGGGGCAGGGCTTGCCTGTGGTTCTGCAGGGGGTGTGCTGTCTCTTGGTTAGGAGAGGGGAAACCTTGCCTGCCAAGCTGCAGCAGCACCTTCAGAGCCCCTGGCAGCCTGTGTCTGAGGACTCCCCAGCTTTTGCAAATTTTAGAAAATTTCGAGCCACTTAAAGTGACACGAAGGCAAGCATTCAAGAAGCAGCTTCTTGGCAGTAAGAACCTTGGGTTAGAGGTTAACTAAAGTCCTCTCCACACCTGATATCCAGTGGCTCTGGGATTTTGCCCACGTGTGCACCTTCTCAGGAGGAACCTACAGAAGAGACCAGGACAGCTGAAGTCTGCGTGATAGAAATTCTCCCCAGGGCTTGAAGGTTTCTGATTTAAGACTTTTATTATCTACTCTTCTGCAGAGGCCTTCTACTGAGAGGTTTTGATTTGGCCAAGTGTTGCGACAGTTCTGCTTTGCGGCAGGAACTCAATGAGGGACACCAGTCATGGAGCAGGTTTGTAAGGCGAGACTCTGCCACTTGAGCAGAAGTTCTTGTGCCATGTATTGAAAGCACACAGGCTAGTGAAAGCTGGTCATGCAGTGGTGGTAGGAGGAGTAAGGCCCGGAGGGTGGGATAGGAATTGGGGACGAGGTTTTACGAGGGACAGGGAAGGGGACATGTGACCACATGTCAAGAGACATTTGCATCAGCAAAGTATGATGTTATCACAGGCAGAGTTACCTGAGACCACCATGGAGATAGTCACGTAGTCAGTCAGCAGCGCCCTAAGTCCCCGGGCCTGCCTCATGATGTGGGGCTGTACTCTGCAGGTGGTCGAGGAATGTCTGCTGTGATTGCAGATAGCAAATTGGTCACAGTTGCCCGTGAGTGGTCACCTCATAGCCAGCTCATAGGGGCCCACAGCCAACGTGAAGGTTTGGTCGCTTAATTCTTCCAAATCGGAGTGATAAAGAAACAGGTAACAAATGCTGGAAAGGATGTGGAGAAAAAGGAACTCTTCTACACTGCTGGTGGGAATTGAACTGGTCCAACCACTATGGAAAGCTGTATGGCGATTCCTCAGACTGCTAAACATGGAGCTTCCATACGACCCAGCAATCCCACTTTTGGGAATTTACCCAAAGGACACAAAAACACTAATCCGAAAGGATACATGCACCCGTATGTTCATTGCGGCGCTGTTCACAATAGCAAAGGTATGGAAGCAACCCAGATGTCCAAAAATAGATGATTGGATCCAGAAGATGTGGTACATATGCACAATGGAATACTATTCAGCATTCAAAGAAGATAAACACATGCAATTTGCAGCGACATGGATGGAATTAGAGGGAATCATACTCAGTGAAATAAGCCAGAAAGAAAGAGAAAAATATAGAATGGTTTCACTTATAACAGGACTATAGGGAAAGCAAATAGGAGAGAGACACTCAGTGGGGGGGGGGGAGGGGAGGATAAGGGCACAAAATGGAATAGAAAAGAACACAAGGGACCATGGAGATGGATCATGGGTGAATTGGTGGTGGGCTACCCAAGGGGAATACAAAATGTAAAAGACATAAATAACAATTAAAAAAATGTAAAAGATATAAATAACAATAAAAAAAAAAGAAACAGGTAACCTGATGTCTGACATCAAGGGTCTAACCGAGGACAGTCAGATGTTTGTGGCTTTCTATCCGCATTAGAAGTAGCAGGCTAGTTACCATTCACTGAGTCCCTGGTATGTTCACTGTTGTTTGTTCACCATGGATGGGACATCAGACATTGTGCTAAACTCTGACTTGCGTTGTATCATCTCATTTGTAGGCACTGTTAACCCTTTGCACTCGAGTGGCGCCGCTCCCGGCGGTGTAATGCGCCCACTCCAGCGGCGCTGCTGTGGCCCCCGGCGGTTTAATGCGTCCACTCAAGTGGCGCAGCTAGGGCGCCCGAGCGGTTTGGAAGTCAATATGTTTATTTCCGACGTGTGATAAGATGTTCTTACCTCAATTACTTTCATGGACCAGGCTCGGCCTGCATCCTTAGCCAGGTCTTAGCTTAGATTAGTTAATCTCAGTTTAGCATTGTGATACGTGTCCTGACAAACCGAGGCTGCATCTTGGGGATTGTTTGACTAAATATCACACAAAAACTAATTACAGAGTGTGATATTTAACAGATTTTGTTGTATTCAATGTAAAAATAAATAAATTGGTGAAATTTTATTATTTGTATATGTTTGAATATAACATGATTTCAAAGTACCTGTAGAACGCTTCCCTAATATAGCTGAAATCGTCTCAAGTGGCTGGTTCGCCCACGTGAAAAAAACCTCGAGTGCAAAGGGTTAATTCTATTATATGTGGAGGAGGCAGAGACATAAAGGGTAAAAGCATCCTGACTTTATCCACATATCCAATGAGGGGGACCCCAGGCTCTGAATCTCAGCTGCCTGACCCCAGAGCACCTGAGTGTGTGACCCCAACATTCTAGATTATTCCATTTAGTCTTCACAACAATCCTGGATGGTAAATCCCATCAGCAACACTGCAGAAGACAAACTGATGAACCGAGGTTCTGATCAGTTAAATTAATGGCCCAAGACCACACAGCCAATAAATAGTTGAGCTGACTTTCCAATCTAGGTCATTGATACAAGGCCCTTTCTCTTTCCACAGTATTTTCCTGGCTTCTGTTGTTGCATCTTCTTGGCTGTCTTACATTTTACTGTTAGTGAGGAAAGTTAGAGAACCCCAGGCCCGGCCAGGACCCGAGAGACCATCTCATCCATCTCCCTGTTGTCGGGCAAGACTGAAGGTCTCCATATCTGGTGTCCAGCTGAAGGAGTTTCTTTTCTTTTAATTTTTTAAAAAGATTTATTTATTTATTCATACAAGAGCTGGGGCGTAGGCCAGAGGCCTGGGGTGGCGAGAGGACTCACCAGAGACAGAGTGAGGAGCAGAATAGGCAGATCTACTGAAATACACTGCTGAGGGGAGCAGAGGGCCAGACAGGAGAGGTCTGCTGCGCCATGTGGGAAGCTCCCTGGCCGGGGATCGAACTCGTGCTGCAGTGGCTGCTGATAGCTTCTTAGTGCTGAGACTTAACTTCTTGAGCCACCAGGGAGGCCCTGAAGGAAGTTGTTGCTGTTATTATAACAGAATTATGTGTCTGTTGAAGAAAATCTTGAAAAAAACGGAAAGTCTAGAAAAAATGGAAACATTCAAAATTTTATTCACTGATGTATTTTCTTAAAAAGAAAAAAAATAATGTTTTTCTATAATATTTTTCTGCATGGTGAATAATAGTCTAATACCATAGTTTATTTAAGTAAATTAGGTGCTGGTTATTGAGGTTAACGTCTGTGGTGATTTCCTTAGGACCACCTCCAGCAAACTGAATTTATAGTTGGGGGAATAACTTTTAAGTTCTTTGCTATATAGTGATATATACTGACATATAGTAAAAGCTCTCTGTCAGTCTAGCTATATTCATTTATCTATCTGTCTAACTATATTGACTTTCAGAAAGTTGATGCCGGCCATGGCAACTACCAGCAGACAATGAGTCCATCCATTTTCTGTACTCTTAATACCTCATAGTACCTCATGAATCTCTCTCTCTCTCTCTCTCTCTCTCACCCTCTCACCAGTGTACCACCCTGTAGAGGTTTCAAGTGTACAGTTTCTCACCATGTCATTTCTCTTTGTTGTTTTAAATGGATTATATAGCTATAACTGTGGTAGACCGGGTGAAGTCCCCCCTCAAACTGTCCTCACTCCTGTTTCCTAATCATCTCATAGTCTGTGAATATGTTGCTTTATATAGTAAAGTCTGCAGATGTGATTCAATTCAGGATTTGGGATAGGGGCTGACCTTGGGTTATGTAAGCAGGCCTAGTGTCATTGAAGAGCCTGCCAGAGGGAGGCAGGAAGGTCAGGTTGGAGGCTGGAAGCTGAGGCCAGAGGAGAGAACAAGCTGGAATTTGCCTGTGAAAACAGAGCCTGGGACCATGAGCTTAGGTGTGTGAGCAGCCTCCGGAAGAGGGTGAAGCCTGGGAAGGATTGCCTGGGCCCCCGGTGGGAGACATTCCAAAAGGCCCATTCTAGGTTTCTGACATCTGGGAGCTGCACATATGATGATCAGTTTAAGATTTTTCTGCTATTTTCGGTGGCAGCTTAGAGCAGCAATAGGAAACTCATACATCTATATTTTTGTGTTTTTTTCTTATATTTTATTTTTCCTTGGCCTTCAGTTTATTTTTCACATAGATGATTTTATTTTTTTCTCATGGTCTTTAAAGGCTATTTTGAAACTCCATTTCTCTCATTAAAAATAAAGTAACAAATCAAACATTGTTCTATTAATGTTGTGCTTATAGATAACAGTTTGCTGGTGGTTTCTTATTTCCCTTAGACTTGGACATAGAGAAAATATAGTTGCCCACTGCTTATTTAACTTAACTAGGATAATAATCATTCAATCCTCAACTTTTATTCATTTATATTGGGTTTTCCCAGTCTCTCATTCTAGTGTCCTTCAAGAATTAAGGGTGAAATCAGGATATTCACTATCCTTGGGTCACATGCATTGCCGGTATCTTTGGTAATTGTCTTGTAATTTCACTTTTAGATTTTTTGTTCTCATAGCGTTTCTTTCTACTCAGATGTAGTAGTTAAGATCCTGGACTTTAGCATCAGGGGGTCCCAGTCTTAAGTTTTGGCTCCAATTTAAACAAGTTGTCTTGTCTCCCAGACTCTTAACTTTCCTATCTGGAAACTTGGAAAATAATAATAATAATAATAATATCTATCTCATCATAAAGGTCTAAATAATGATCGTTTTCATAGTTAAATGAGATAATACTTGTAAAGAATGATGTCTTATATGAAGAAGTAAATAACACATATTAGATATTCATGTTATTATCCCTCTTTTCAGTATCTTTTAGGGTTTCTTCTTTTGCTATTTCTTCAGGCAGAAAATTTTGCATTTTACCTTTAATCCATTCACTGTCTCCAAATTTCATGGAATTAATAACTCCTCTTTTATAGTCCATATTAAACAAAGGATTCCCTCCAACAATTACAGTCGGTTTTTTATGACTTAGGTGCTGGAGACATCTGGACCCCTAGTGAACTTGATGACTTGTCAGTATAACTAGTTGGAAATCCTGGCTGCCGGTGGGTGCCCTGCTCTTTACTTGTGTGATGATGAATGGGGAAGAAAGCGGTAACAGGAAGATTTTCCCATCATTCTCTCAACTGAGTCTGCAGAAGGTCATCTCCATTTTGATTTGAGTAATAACTGCTAATGAAAACACCAATAAGTTCCAGGTTTACCTAACAGCTGGCTCCAAGGTGACACGTAAATACAAGCGAGCTGTAATTCAAACCTTTTATAAAGTAAAACTTTCTAGAACTCAAACATCTGTTCAAAGAACGCGGAATTCTAGGCAATGTCTATGCAGGAGCAATTGTATGACCTGCCAGTGCTTTTTGTTCTCATGACTTTTCCAGTGAATTTGCTTTTGGAGGTGGTGGGGGTGGGCAGAAGGCAGCAGAGATGTCTTTTCGAAGTGCTCCAAGTACACTGAGTCTTCTCTTTGATTTTGTATCAACATCTTTGGCAAGGTTTGGAAGCACATCTTTTTATAAAGAGGGAAAAAACTTCAGTCCAAAATGTTTTATTTCCTTTATCAGCAGAATTCTGAGGTCATGGTTACAGAAAATGGTGATTTGGTTCAGAATGTGGCAGGTCATTTTGTTCAAAGAGCCAAACGCCATCTCTTTTGCCCTGTGATCTTGGGGATGTCAGTTTAACAAACAAACGCGCAGAGAAGCCCAGAACCTCATGAATAATGGCTTCCCTCGTGGCCGCCATCCCTTCAGTTCGAAGTGACAACTTTTGAGTGAATATTTCCATCTCACGTCAACTTGTGTATCAAGGAGTTGACTGTCTAATATCCTAGAAGTTGGTGCAGGAGAGGAAACGAGGCAGGTTGCTCTGCACGTCCCAGCACTGGGTCTGTGGTGTGCATAACTCACAAAGCTGCTCTGGGCTTTGACGTGTTCTTTCGCCTGGAGCATGTTCCTCATTCATTTGCTGAGAATGCACTTGGTGAGCCATCCTACCGAAAGAGTAAGGCATTCCATCTGGATGATTTTCATTTGCCCAGAAACCCAGCTGTCCCTGCCTTCTTCCTTCTGACCGCAGATAGAGATCCGAAGCCTCCAAGAGATGCTTCTCCCTCCTTCACTCTCAGAAATGCTGCCTTCTCAGCACAACTCTCTCTGGTCCTGCACACTCTTAACCCTCCTCTTTTCAAAGCTCATGAAAGCTCCAGGGCCAGAATCCAGATTTCTCCAATATCAGACTTGTCCTCGGCATTTTCCTGCTCAGGAAGGTCTCCTGATATGGGTGACACTACCTGGTTTCTTGGCCTACGTGGGCACCATCTCTCTTTCCTCTTTCCTCAGTCTTCACTTGACTCCTTGCTCTGGCATAAGCTTTACATCTTTCTTGGGTGGCTCAGGGGATATTTGCCTATTTATGTGGAAATTGGAGTAGATAGTATTTCTGTTTTTTAGTTTTGCAAGCATGGACTATGGCAGGTTTTACTTGTTCAGTTTGTTGATTTGATTGGTGGATATGTGGACAGATTTGGATTGAACTGTTGCCCTGGTTTAGAACTCATGAAATAAAAGAAAACAGAATCTCCCTTTTGCTACTGTTTGACTAGAACTCTTCGCCATGCTTTTTAGCAAATCTCACAGAGATTCTTCTCTGAACCATGTTCAGATACTTTGTTCCTTCAGCATGTCTGGACGGAGAAGCATTATCCATACATTCACTTGTAAATAGAAAAACAAATCTTCCTTAAGATGTGGGCCCTCTCCACTCCCCCAGCCCACAAACATGCTCAGCTGAATCACAGCTCTCTAAAAAGCACCTTGATTTACATGCCCCCCAAACATGGCGGCAAACAGATGCTAGGATCAGGCTCTCCCACAAAAAATCGATTTATGGAGAAAAATATCCCTAACTTTGAGAGCTGATTCGAAGAGAACCGGATACCCTATGCAATACAATCAACCCCAGGGGTGCTTTAGACTTAAAAATAAACCGAAGAGTCAGAGTAAAGAGAAGAGAAAAGACATCGGACTCCACACAAAGGAGCAGCAGAAAGGAGAGGTGGGTGAACCGGCTTCCCCTGAGAGCCACTGAATACAAGGTTAGAAACTGCGGTGAGGTCGGAGGGCTCTGGCCAGCCTACTGGGAGCGCGACCCCCACTCCCCCACCCCACGACGCGCCTCTCTTCCGTGCGTGGCAGCCCTGAGGAGCAGGAAAGAGGGAGGGTCACTGCGTCCCATCCCCCACCTGGGGCTAGGTAACATCTTAAAGGGGAGAAAGTACAAGCAAGAAACATCCCCCACTGGTTGCTAGGTGATAGATTAGCCAGAAAAACCGGTTGGGCTGGAAAACCTCCTGTGGAGACCACCTCAAACACTCTGGGCTTTAGAATGCAAATTGATCCCAAGCTGATGGGAAGGATGGCATTTAAGGACTATTGACTGACAATCCCCAAAACCCCTCCCATACCTGTTGCTGAAACTATCTCCTGCTGAAACTATCTCTGACCACACCCTTCCCTGCAAAGTGTCAGCATCTTGGCACCTGGAGGGCGGCAAAAAACAAACAAACAAACAAAAAAAAGACCACAGCAGGTGGTGAACACGGCCCAGCACTTGCCACCCCCCCCACAACTTCTAGGTGGCTGCACACTGGTACCCTAGAAACTAGGGGAGATGAAACGCTGATCAACAGCTACCCACAGCCTCCACCCCTACACCCCTTCGTGGAGTAGCAGGCCCCAAGCAGCAGAAAAGAAACTAAGACCAGGAGCTCCCAACCCCTCCCCACCAGGCATAAACCCAGGGGCAGAAATAGCCCCAGGCAAACATTGGAGGAAAGGGGGGGAAGGGGGGAAGAATAGAAAGACTCCCAGCAAGGACTAATGACAGCAGCAACAGCAAGACAACAACATCTGTCACTGGAAAGGAGGGGCTGAACCCCAGCAGGGGACTCAACCAGAAATCCCAGAACCTAAGAGCAAAAGGACTACAGAACTCCAAATTCACATCTCCCCAATACTTTATTTTCTTTATTATTATTATTTTTATTTTTTACTATTTTATTATTATTATTATTATCCTTTTTTTTAAACTTTTAACCTACCTTTTCCTCTTGGTCCTTCATTCCTACTTTTCTTCATTCTTCATTCCCCTTTTCTTTCCTCTCCCTGTTTTTTTTTCCTTTCTCTCTTTTCTCTTTTCTTTCTTTTTTACTACAAACCACCCCTTCATCTTCCCTAATTAAACTCAGAACTGGAAACACACTGGAGACACGCCACGAGAAACACAAAAATTCAACAAAGAAAAATAAGAAAATCCAGAAGATACCCAGCCACAGCCAAGGCAACTCAGACACTAGGGAACCACAAACACTCCTGAGCAAGTAAAACCAGGAGTCATGCCCACCAGCACCAGTGGAAAACTTCGAACAGAGCAAAGCAGAAAACCAACAACGGGAAAGAAAAAAGTCACAAATGACCCTCAAAACAATACACCACAGAAAGAAACTCCCTCTCCAGAACCCATTAATATGGACATAGAAGATTACATCCACCTAACAGATAAAGACTTCAAAATAGCCATCACAAAAAAAATTGATAGAATTAAATGAAAAGAACAAAGAACTGAGGAACGAGAATGAATCCATAAAGAAGAAATTGAAGGAACTGGGAGATTTAAAAATATTAGTAGAGGAGCTAAAGAAATCCAGGGAAAGCCAGAAAAGTGAATTAAAAGATATGCAGGGAAGAATAAGCACTCTGGAAGATAAAGATAATAACAGAATCAAGGCAGAAAAGGAAAGAGAAAAACAAAGGAAAAAGAATGAGGAAAAGCTTCGAGAACTATCTGACACCATGAAAAAAGGAAACATCAGAATCATAGGAATCCCAGAAGGAGAAGAGAGAGACAAAGGAACAGAGAAACTTCTCAAGGAGATAATTGAAGAGAACTTCCCAAACATGAAAAAGGAAACA